>APFE031275184.1:76863-125975 GCA_000404065.3 Pinus taeda | reverse complement strand
TGCTTGCAACAATCTATAAAATCATTAACAGTATTGATGTGGATAGGGGCACCTGCCCTAACGGCTTTTATTTTCAATTGCAAATATCGTTCAAGCAAAAATAAAGCATAATTTTTAGCAGGGGCCCTACAGGTCAAAACGTCATTATACAAGGAACACACAGTGTCCATCTGCTTAATAACACTATCTAATCAACGAGTTACCTTAGCAACCTTTTCTTGCTCCTTTTGCCATCCTTTGAAGGCCTGGCTCTCGAACTGACCAATACTCCGAAGTTGTTGTTGTAGCTCTTCATATTTCTCCCGGGGGACTGTTTGTTATCTCAGCTGTTCAGCTTCTTGCTGAGCTTGCTTCATCATTTTGTACAAGGTCCTTGTTTTTGGATCCTTTTTCCATAAAGCCGTAGAGGCTGGGAATTTTACCTGGACCTTTTTGTTATGCTGCTTAGAGTTTAGAACCCGAATTACCCCTGAGGGTGGTGCTTCTGTTTGGGTCTCCTTGCTTTCTTTTTCTTTCTTAACGCGAATAAAGGGTTGCTGTGGTCCCCCTGTCGTCGGAGCCTCTTGTTTTTCCTCTTTCTCAATTGGAATGTCCATCCATTCTTTAGGGTCAGATGGAACAACAGTCTGTCCCTCAACGATATTTGGAACAGCAGTCTGTTCTTCAATGTCATTTGGAACAATAATATGTTCTTCAATGTCATTTGGAACAACAGTCTGTTCTTCGGCAGTAGGTCTCCCAATGGGGTTTCGACCAACAGAACGGCTATAGGTCTGTCATCTTCTTGTCCTCTGGGATTTTACTGCAGTGGCCCTCTTTCTCTTCCTTGCGGTCCTTTGTATCCTCAAGTTGGCTTTCAGAATTCGAATTTGCTATCGGAGCTTGGCTATAGTGCCTAGCAACCTCTGTTGTTTCCTTCTTAATTTCTTAATTTCTATTGCCTCGGCAGAGGGTTTATGACTGGCCCTTAAATCTGCTCCTTCTCCGTGTGGAATTTCTTCCGGTGTCTTGGGGACAGATTGTTCCTGATTGGTGTCTCCCATTTCATCATCATAAATGGGTAGGTTTTCTTCTCGTGCCTTTTCTACATGTGCTTTCTCAGGTATGTCTTCCTCCGCGGGTCCGTCAGGGATGCCTACTGTGCTGGAGGGCTGGCCATATTCCCCCATATTGGCCAGGACTGTTACCAATTCCTCCTCACCCACAGGGTCCTGCAATGGGCTAACCCTTGGCTGTACTACTTCCTCTTCTTGATTGACCTGCTCGGTGGTTGTTTCTGTCCCAGAGTGCTCGTCTCCTTCCTCAATTCCTCCTCCAGGCTACTCAGCCTTGGCCCCTGATTGCTCTGCATTTTCTTCGAAGGGTCCTCCTTTTGGTTTTGGAGGTTCGTTCGCAATCTCGATTGGCTGGGTAGTGGTTCCCTGGATCTTTTCCACCCTTCCTCGTATTCGGGCCAGCCAGGCTAATTTCCTTGGTCTCTCAGGTTGTTCGGGTGTACCAGCAACGTGTTTCTCTGCTACCAATTCTTTGGGTTCCTCTGGTCATTCTAGTGTATTAGAGGATTGTTTTCGTTTTGAAGCAGCATGTGTTTCTGCTGCCAATTCCCTACGTTTCTCTGATTGTTCCGGCGTGCTGGAGGAATGTTTAGGTTTTGGGGGTTGTGCAGCTGATCCCCCCTCGACTATTGTGATAAGTTCCTCCCAGGTGCTTTGTTGTTGAGTGAGACTGTGGCTCACTATCAATCGAATCAGTCGATGGTGGCTAACGACTGCTTCTATGTGCTGTGCCTTTTCCAGACTTCGGGCCGCATCATGTAATAATGAATATAAAAGTGCAGGGAGATTTAAAAAACATTTTTCGTTCAAAACAGCTAAAAGTTTCAGGTGACGAGGTCTCACCACGTCTTTCCTCCCTTTGCAAGTGATGTAGCTCTGCACTATCTTTGCTAACTCGGTCCAGGGTTCCCCTAACGTTGTCAGCATAACTCCCTTCCCTTTGACTGTCAAACTTTGGCCTTCATCCTGGAAAATCTCCATAACCTTTTGTAATCTTTCTTTCTTCAGCATCCATACGGGTCCGATAACTGGTAGTCCCGAGACTTCTGCGATGATATCATCCGTGACCGCTATCCATTTTTCTCTTACTATGGAGTAGTTTTCCTGCAAATTTTACAAGAATTCCAACGCCACTGCTTCATTTGATTCTTGTAGGTGACTGAAATAATTCAGCCACCCTGCATTTTCCAGGATCTCGCGGGCAGCAGCGGAGACTGTCAACTCCTGAGGTTCGCTTCGGACAATCTTTCCCCCCATGATTCCACTCAGAATTCTTAATGGAATAGCAGCTTCCTGTGCTATATGAGACGCAAAGAGGGTGATCGTCGCCAAATTTTGGAAAAGAACACCGAGCATGCAACAAATAAAGGATCGTGGATGGCAACTTCCGTAAAATAGAATTATCATACCGTTAAACCATGCCATACCTTTGTACATTATCTCGCCCGAATGGTGTGCAGCCACGTAATCCATGGAGTAATGAGGTTACCTCCCCCCTGCGATCTGATAGGATGTCCCCAGCCACAAAATAGAGGAGCAGTAGCCATTCGGAAGTCAAGTCATAAAGAAACAACATATGAAATTATGCGATGTTTTAGAAAAACAATGAAATACCGAAATCGAGGCAAAAAGGTAGATCACGTTTTACATAAGAGCCTGTGTGATATAATGAGAGGCCAGGGGATGGGACGTCTATCAAGGGTATGAAATCTCCAGTGGTCATTGTTAGTTCCGTTGCCATGATTGGTGGTAATGAATATTCATGCGATATACATCAGGGCATGAAATATGATCTATTCAAAGGATATAAGAGACGAAAAAGTATTGATATCATACCTGTTGGTGTAACCATTACGACTTCAATGCCATTAACAGAGCTCTGCTGCCAACAGGTGTTCATAACCATGGCAGAGTTGTTTATTTCACCCTTTGGAACCATGATCCTTTGTGTGTATTCTGAAGAGTGCTTTGTCAAAATGCAGGCCATTATGCTGGCTTGGTAACCAGATAGCCATAATGCCATTCACAAGGTAGGCACGAAATGTGGACAAGCCGGCTCGTGATGAAACCCCCTGTTCCAAGGTTTATTTATTTAGTATAACTTTGGACCATATCCCTGGTGTGGTGGCCGTAATGGGAATGCCACTTCGCTTCCATCCTTACGATCATGGTAGGTTGGCTCTCGATGAGACCCCCTATCCTGCATTTGACAATTTCATATTTTCTTTTTCTTTTTGCAGAGCACTTTTTTTTATTTATTTACACATAAGGGTGGTTCCACACTCCTTAAGAGCGGGGAATGGTGGAAGAATTCTTATCATCCCAACAGAAAGATATAAATCCTCTGTTCTTACTCCTAAGTAATAATCAAAAAATATTTTTAGGGAAATCGTCATGATAAATATCACCAACCGGAGCACCGTAATAAGACAATGACAGCGAAGATGAAAATTTAGTGTCCCTCCTCTTGTCCTCTTATCAATACTAGGCTTTATAGAGATGGCAATTTATGATCTGCTGATTTCAATATATCATGATTTATGTTCATCGCATAAGTTCATAGCTGTATCTAAAAGACTGGGGAGAACATGGCCGCAAAGCATCCTCAATAAGAGCAAAAACATGCCGATGGTGTTCCTCAGAGAAGAATCCATGCAGACAAATCCGTGGGGTGCCGTTTTTTTTTTTGAAAGGAACAACAGAAAATTGTGAATGTTGTTCCTTTTGAAAAAGGAACAGCAGAAACACTCAAATGTTGTTCCTTTTGAAAAGGAACAACAGACACACTCAAGTGTTGTTCCTTTTGAAAAGGAACAGCAAAAACACAGAAGTGTTGTTTCTTTTTGAAAAGGAACAACAAAACCACTCAAGTGTTGTTCCTTTTTGAAAAGGAACAACAAAATCACTCAAGTGTTGTTCCTTTTTGAAAAGGAACAACAAAATCACTCAAGTGTTGTTCCTTTTGAAAAGGAACAGCAAAATCATTGAAGTGTTGTTCCTTTTGAAAAGGAACAGCAAAATCACTCAAGTGTTGTTCCTTTTGAAAAGGAACAGCAAAAACACACAAGTGTTGTTCCTTTTGAAAAGGAACAGCAAAAACACTCAATTGTTGTTCCTTTTAAAAAGGAACAGCAAAAACACACAAGTGTTGTTCCTTTTGAAAAGGAACAGCAAAAACAAATAAGTGTTGTTCCTTTTGAAAAGGAACAGCAAAAACACACAAGTGCTGTTCCTTTTGAAAAGGAAAAGCAGAAACACTTAGAATGCAAAAAGAAAAATCAAGAAAACATATATACAAGATGTTATGTACAAGTTACGAAAAAAATGAATTCCTTACTAAATTATAGGTGAGGAAGATTTCGCTTCCTCTCCTAAAATTTCCATATTAGTGTCTTGACGTAGCTGCTGACAGAAGGATTCCCGAGTGAGTGGATTTCGATAGAGACGAACTCGGTGGCCATTTACCTTGAAAGCATATCCAGAACCGTCTATTGTGATTAGAGTAAGGGTCCCATTATCATGTAACTTTTGGATTTCATATGGTCCTAACCATCGAGTCTGAAGTTTCCCCGGGAAGTCCTAAAACCGAGAGTCATATAACAGAGCTTAGTCTCCTTCGTGAAAGACTTTGTTCTTGATTAGTGCATCATGCCATTTAGCTTGCTGCTGTTGAATCAGTGCTGTATTTTGTAATGCAGAGAGCCTGATTTCATCCAATTCATTAATCTGTTGTAATCAATTGATTTGCACCTCACTCAGATCTAGGTCGACTTCTTGTGCAGTTCGTAGCGTTTGGATTTCAAATTCTATGGGGAAGATAGGTTGTTTTACAAACACTAATTGATAGGGTGAATAGCCTGTGGTACTTCTCCATGTGGTTCTATAATCCCACATTGCCTCAGGTAATCGGGCGGCCCAATCATGCCTATGCGATGCAATGGTTTTTGTTAAAATTGATTCTATTACCTTATTGCTACTTTCTACTTGCCCATTTGCCTGCGGGTGATATGGGGTAGTAATTTTATGTTGGACATGATAATTGTTAAGTGTTGAAGCTAATTTATTTCCAAAAAATTGTGGTCCACCATCTGTAATTAGTTCTCTCGAAAGTCCATAACGTACAAACAAATGGAACAAGAATTGTATTACAAAATCTTCTATAGCCTTAGGCAATGATTCGGCCTCGACCCATTTAGTAACATAGTCCGTCACCACCAAAATGTATGTCTTCTGATTTGATGATGGATTAATGGGCCCAACGAAATCAAGAGCCCATCGTTCAAATGGCTCCATGACTAATTGTGGTCTCAGAGGCATTTCGTCGGCTTGGCCAGGTCGTCCTGCTCACTGGCAGCTGTCACAGGCTTGGGCAAATTTTTTCACATCTTTGAAAATTGTAGGCCAATAGTATCCTGTGTGCAATACTTTATGTGTTGTTCTCTTTTCAGCAAAGTGTCCCCCGCATGGTCCGTCATGGCAGGCTTTTAAAATGTCAAAAATTTCATCTTCTCGAATACATCTCCTAATTTGCATGTCTACCCTGTGTGGAACAAATAGCCCCCAATCCACGAAATCGAGTGCTCTTCTGAACAATCTACTTACGTTCCTGAGGGGTTAAGCGTTTTGGTAGCTTACCTACTGCAAGGTAATTGGCGACATCAGCATACCAGGGTGTTCGAACAGCAACAGCAAACAGGTGCTCATTAGGAAATTGATCTTCCACTATTGTTGTTTCAATTGATTTTGGTATTCGTGAGACAAAATCATCTACAGGGTTCTCCTTGCCAGGTCGATCCTTGATTGTGATATCGAACTCCTGCAATAAGATCAACCATCTGGTTATTCTAGCATTCGTAACAAGTTTATTTGCCAAATATTTGATAGCAGAATGATCTGTATATAACATAACGAGATAGACTGTGATATAATGTCTAAACTTATTAACAACATGTATTACAGCCAGGAATTCTTTTTCAGTGACAGTATAATTCAATTCACCAGAGGATAAATTTTTGCTGATATAGTAGATAGCATATGGTTTTCTATCCTCTTCTTGCCCCAGGACTGCACCGATTGCTGTATCCTAGGCATCAGATGATATTTGGAATGGTAAATTCCAGTTTGGTCCTCGAAGGACTGGGGCTGTTGATACAAGCTTCTTTAATTCCTTAAAAGCATGGTCACATTTTTCTGTCCACAAGAAATCAACATTACCAGTTAGAGCATATAGAGGTGCAACAATATGTGAGTAATGTTCTATAAATCGTCTGTAATACCCAGAAAATCCGAGAAAACTGCGTACCTCTGTTTGAGTAGTGGGGGTGGGGATAAGCAAAAGTATTTGGATTTTGGCTGGGTCTACCTGGATGCCAGCTGCTGAAACATAGTGCCCTAGAATGAGCCCTTCTGTCATCATCATGTAACATTTTTCGTGGCTTAGACAAAGCCTGGTAGCGATGCAACGTTGTAGGACTTTTTCCAATGTATCTAAAGCTGGATCAAAGTCATCTCCATATGGTGTAAAGTCATCCATGTACACCTCAAGTCCATCATTTATTAAATTTGCAAAGATGCTAAGGACAGCCCTTTGGAATGTAGCAGGAGCATTACATAGGCCAAAGGGTAGAACTCGATAGGAAAACGTTCCCAAAGGACAAGTAAAGGTAGTTTTATCTTGGTCTTCAGGGGGGATTTGAATTTGGTTATATCCACTGAAGCCATCCAGGAAAGAAAAGAAATTCTTTCCTGCTAAAGTGTCCAATACTTGATCTATGAATGGGAGAGGGAAGTGATCTTTCTGTGTGGCTTTATTTAATTCCCTGTAATCCACGCAAATCCTCCATTTTCCATTTTTCTTGGGTACCACCACCAGGGGAGAGACCCATTTACTATCGGAAATATGATAGATAAAATTAACATCTAAAAGTTTCTGAAATTCGGCTTTTACAACCTCTTTTAGATGGGGGTTGAGTCTTCTTTGTGGCTAACGAACAGGTCTTGCATCTTTTTCTATATAGATGTGGTGGGTGCATAATTGAGGATCAATCCCTTTCATATCAGGGTAATCCCATGCAAATGCTCCTTGATATTTTCGTAACAGATGGACGAGCTTTGTTTCTTGGTCCGGTGTGAGGTTTCCATTGATATTTAGAGTCTTACCTGATTCAATTTCCACTACTTTTTTGTTGGCAACAACAGCCACAGGTATTGTTTGGTCATGTGCATCTTTCAAAGGATCTTCTTCTAGCTCACTATCAAACGCTGCTTCTATCATGAAACACTGTGTATGAGATCTAGATTCAGTTTGACTAATGAAATTATTGATGGCATCATCTTCTGTTTGGTCTTTAAAATCTAAAGCCTTTTGTACAGTCAATGGGGATCTGATATTGTTAGTAAGGTATGACACAGGATGCTGGTTAGTTTTGATCATTGGAAGGCTTGGCTGTGTTGGAGGATATAGAACTAGATTTTTAATGTCTGGTCCTTTAGTTATGGTCATGTTCCCTGCCGACAACCAATGTAAGCTCGCGCAGACAAGCCAAAAATCTTCCCAAGATAGGGATGTCCACCAATCGGGTTTGGATTATTATCAGGAAATCGATTGGAATCCCAGGAATATACAGAAACCATGACATCGTATAGAGTACCTTCTGTCCGAACTACAGATCGGCCCTGCAATTCTAGCAAAGTAGAAGTAGGTTCTACTGATGTAATGCCGAGCTTTTGGCAGGTAGAGGTTGTCAAAATATTGATTGCAGCTCCTAGATCAACTAAAGCATTAGTCAGGGTCTGACCATAGATTTGAAAGGTTACAATTGGATTTCCAGGATCTTCATATTTAATGGGTGTCTCTTTTCCTGATAACAAGTCAGATAAAGTACTAACTACTTGGACTCTTGGGTTAGTGGTTGTATTCCTCCTTGATTTTTTTATGCACAATTATTTTATAGTTTTTGCGTATATAGGGATGTCTTGAATGGCTTGGAGGAATGGAATTCTTATGTACAGGTTTTGTAACTCTCCCAGAATGTCAAAGTCTGGATATTTCACCCGTCGTGGTATGACTAATCGTTCTGGGAAGGGAGGAGAGGATGTACTTGCTTGATGATGGGTCTATTCCTTATTTACACCCTCTTGTTGTAACGATTGTTCTATTGGTAACTGATCTTCAATGTGAACAGTTTTGTCTCCCTCTCTTTCTATTATACGTCCAGATCTTAACTGAAGATCATTGCACTCCCTTAGGTCAGGTCTGATTTCTGATGTTTCTATGATTTGGAGGGATTGGACCAGTCTATTATTGGGATAGGGATTGGGTTGGGCTAGGAGTTGTGGTCTCAGATTAGACTGGGGGTTTTGTTGTAAGGCTGGCAGAGTTAGTTGAGGGAGTGGAATAGTTCCTGTTGGCTGATATGTCGATTTTGGCCAGTTTGTCTGCCAGGGTGAACCTTGTGAAGTAGGGGGGATTCATTGTGGAGGATATGAGTTATTCTGCCAATATGGTGGGGCGTAGGAAAAATTCGGCCAGCCGAATTGGCTTGTTTGATTCATCCATGGATTTGGAGAAGGAAACGGCTGTGATGACCAGTTCGGAAATGGGGGTGGAGATTGCTTTTGCCACATACTATATTGCTGAGCATTATATTGCGGAGGCTGGAAAGAAGAAGTTGGGTCCGAAAAAATACTAGATTGCCTAGGTTTCCATTGGCGACGCTGGTTGACGAAGTATGCTGGCTCTGGTTCTTCTTCTGCTCCCTTATATACTGCCTTCAATCCAGGTAGTGAGGGGAAGCTCTCAGTAAGGTGATCTTTTGTACAGATAGCACATGTTTGAACTGCATCCAGTGGACATTCCTTGTGGCTATGCATTCTTCTACATTGGGGGCAGAAAATCGCCAGATTTTGTTCTGCCTCCATCTGCTTTTGTTTAGCCTGCACAATATCAAGCTGTGTAGTTAATGTCCCCAGAATATCAGTTTTAAATTTTTCTTATAAATTTCCAATTTCTACGCGTGTTACTCCTTCTGTTCATATTTTGTTATCTCTGACAAACCGATCATATTCTGCTAGTTTTATCCTTGTGCTGCCTCTTGAACTCCTGATGCATAAATCAATGATGTCAGCAAAATTCTCTTGATAAATATCCCTTTTTCCCATGATATTTAATGTTTCAATCCACTATTCTTTCATGCCTCTAATTAATGCAGTTTTCAACACATTATCAGGCAGAGGTACTGATGCATAGGGGGATCTCTGTAAATTATACTGGAAACGTTCTACGTATTCTTATAAAGTTTCATTTGGTTTAGCTGTCATTTGGAAGATTTCATCTTTTAGTTCTCTCGACCTACAGTAATCCTGATATTTCTTTAGGAAAGATTCTTTCATTTGTTCCCAGTTGTTTATGACTCCACCACCTAAACCCATAAACCACCTTAGAGTCGCCCCTTTCAAAGTGGAGGGGAACACATTTAATTTCTGGGGGTCAGTGGTGTAATCATATCCCCTACATAGCACATCGAATTCAAATAAGAATGCATCGGGGTCCTCTTATGTAAGTCCATGAAACGTAGGGATGTGTTGAAGAGGGATCGCTTTCATGGGCGCATTTGCTGCAGAATCCACTATAGGATATTGCAATGTAGAAGTTTGAGTATTTGGCTGATTCTACACCATAGGATCGAATATATGCCAATAACCTTCCGGAATTTCTAGGAGGGTATTTCTAGGTTGAGAAGGAACGGTCTTGGCAGGGATTGTTTTAATAACACTCCCCTTATCTGGAATTTCTATCTGAGGGAACAGAGTGCCTTCAATAATAATTTTTACCGCGCTTCCCTTATCTCGTCTATTTAATGGTTGGATTATCCTAGGAGGAGACCTTGGCTCTCCTATTTCCCCTGTTTCCCCTTCTCCTTCACAAAGGTTGCTTAAATTCCCTTCTTGCAGTCGTTCTGACACAGAATTTTCAATTTCTTGAAAGTCTTGTTCATCAGTCTGACTATGCACCTCAGCAAAGGCTCCAGATGGTGATGTTGTGGCCTGAAGGGAGCTAGTAGGTTGTTTAGAATTAATCTTTCTGGGGCCTACCGACGGCTGAGATTCAGTTTTCTTATAGATTTCGTCTATGAAGGTTGTTCGGCCAAGGGTCACCGGCCCTTTGGCTTTTTCGGGTTTGGTTGGAGGTTTGATATTCTTTTTTGGCTTTTTCTGCTTACTCATGCACTCTAAAAAAAAACTACTAAATCCTATTCAACCAGCAATCCTTCTAAGAGAGCGGACGGTGGAGCAGGGCTTTTACATGCTCCGTACGCAGGTTCTTACCTTCCGTTTTTAAAATCAAACTCCCCCCTAGCGGATTTGTGCACTACTCTGTAAAGGGAAAATGGCTATACTTTTTCCCAGCAACGGCGCCAAAATGTAGAGCTATAACTAGGGTCTCTCACACCTCTAATTATCCTACATTAATAAATCAATCCGGGAATGTTTTGTTATTGTAAAGAGTAACTCAATCTGAGGCTATTCATCTGAGTAATGCTTAGTAGTATAGCGTTCAGAAAATACAAAAGTAAACAAATGCTAAATTGTAACTAAATTATCCCAAAAGATAGAATCACACAAGACAGTTGATCAGTCAAGGGTACGGAAGCGATAACCCATCCCTCTAGAAACTGATAGAAAGGAAATTAGAGCATGGACCATAGGTCTAGGAGCTAGGCAGCGTCTGCCGAGGCTCACTACAGCCTTAGACCTTCTCTCACACCAAAACAACAAAGGCAAGTAAATAAAACGGCAGAAGGTAAAATGGAACAGCAAAAAGGAAATGGAACAACAGTAAATGGAACAGTAGTAAATGGAACAACAGTAAATGGAATAACAGTAAATGGAATAGCAGTAAATGGAACAACAATCAAAAGAACTAAATCTCGCGAGTCAAAACCAACTGATTTACACTCTGATTTTCTCTTCAAACAAACTGGATAGAATATACTTTATGGAACAACACTTATTGATGAATTATGGAACATCAATAATCAACCATATATACATGCCTCGCATTAATATAATAATCTGAGAATGAAGGATAATATAACTATGTTTCTAAACAGAGTAACATTACTTTCAAGCTTCAATAATTTTTATTTCACATGGATCCAGTGACAGTAACATTCATACTGACGCTCTGTAACAGAGATAGCTGGTTAAAGATGCAATTCAACTCTAAAGAGATCCAATTATATAGTGCAGAGTCATTACATGGAAAAATCATTAATGTATTGATCATAACAGAGCATAGCATAGCATATGAAAAATGTATCAGATTATTGAGTAATAAAGATAAGCAAACCACGCATAAATCACAGCATAATGATACAAAAGCAAGTGTCCTTCGGAGCCGGGCCCTTAGCTGCCAATGGTACACCACCTTAGGTTACTCCAGATGCAGAGATGAAGTAAACGCCAAGTCTTTTAGATTAATGCATCAACAAATGTATAATAAACCAGGTCTTAGTGAGACTCGATGATCAAAGTTTTTTCTGAAACTTAAAATTATGAAAGCGGTAGTCCCCTTGCTCAATGACGCTATTCATTTATATAAGAGTAACGGCGGAGATATCTAGATAACAAAGATAAGTAAAACAACGATCTCTTAGGATCGAAGATCCTGGGGGATTAGCCAATCGGTTAATCCTTTAATTTTCTTTCTCGCATTCGCCGACTCGATATCCCTCCTTCCTTTCCTGGGTTATTCATCTCTGATTTACTCGATCTTGTTCGCATCCGGTTCCCTTCTGGAGGGACAACAATTATTCTTCCTCTGTTTTTCGCTTTTGGAAGGCAACTCCTTGTTTCCACTTCTCCCTGTATAGAAAAACAACAATTATTAGTGATTGAGCTTCCCATGTTAATTCTTGCACATTTTATTAAAATCCTTTATCTCTTTTGAATTCACAATGCAGAAAAGGTTACAAATATTACTGAAAAGCCACTAAATTGTTTGTCAAAAGCATACCTTTCAAGTGCTCCACACTCAGCATTCCCCCATTCCTTGGCCTGCATCCAGTGTTCAATGTTTACCACTTTTGACCATACTTCCCACCATTTCTAGACAAATCAGACATTGCAGAACAACTCACACCAATAGAGTTAAAACCAGGCTGCACGGAACAAGCCACAACAGATTAGATTATGGACGTAGATGTCAAGAACAATTGCTAGCAAAATATCCAACTATATTGGGTTGTCAAAGCTGGCCAACTGCTGCACCAAGGCAAGTCGCTCAACATGGACCAAGTTAAACATAAATTTCCTCATGTCATGGAGGCTTTGCATGAAATGGGGACCATTGCTTCCTAAGGGAGGAGGAATGATCCAAGTGGATATTGGTGGCCACCCACCTATCCCACCTAGACTGCCATTCAATTTCATTTTTTTCTTTGTGTATTTCATCATTTATTATTTTTAGTAGTTTTGTTGGTCTTGGACTTTCAGAGCAAATTTGACCCCCTAAACGGTGTTTTTTTTGTAGGTCCATTGTAGTTCTATAGCCAAAGGCAAGGGCCTATTGTAAATCTTGTAGTACTCAGAGAGACCTTTCCAACTAGGTATTGTACGCACCAAACAAAGATAATATGTCCAAGTTATGACCCCGGGAAGTTGGCTACCCAACTAACCCCAACGAGGCCCACAAATTCTTGGTGTTACATCTCCTGGAGTTAGGGTTTTTTTGTTTAGCATTTTATCATTCTTTTCAATAATAAATAGGCCCTTGAGCCTCATTATAACACAATTCAAAGGCATGTAGCCGCCACATATCTTCTAAGAGGTAAGCTACCATCACTCGAGCTAGTCTAATTTCCATTCTATTTGTAAGCATATTTTAGTATTTGATATTAATGAAATGAAGTGTTATTTATTTTGCATCTTTTTATTTATGGTTATATCTATATTTTGTTCCATTCCTATTTAAATTTGGATCAATTTAGTAGCAAATGAGTGACACAATTGACATTACATAGGAATGAGGATGACGTGTCAAAAAAGTGAAAGAATAGCTTGTGAATGTATTCTCAAATTTTTCTAGATAGGGCTCAACCATATATGATGAATGTTTGAAGAGAAGAATAACAAAACTATGGATTATTGACAAAGGTATCATTGAGACAACATAAATCTAATCCAAGGAGAACCAAAAATCTATTACATCCTAACAATATAAGAAGCATGAATTGGAATAGGGTATATTTGATGGAACATGGACAATTAGGTATCTCTGTAATTAAAGTTGAAATGAGGAAGGTGTCCATTCCAAGGAAATTAATTCTATCATAGATATGGTGTTTCTTCCTTTGGGAAAATGAATGTCTTTGGTTAAGATCTATAAGACCATCTGATTTAAGGGACCACTCAAAAGAAAACCTGCAACTTTTCACATGAGGAAAACTCGCTCTTTCATATACTTAGATTATAGGAGATACTTTCACACTCCTTCTTTATGTCACTATTGGATTGTCCTTTTCATTCCCAATGAATTTGGTCATTTGTGGACATTAATAAAATTATAGTATATTTGAAAGTAGTTTTAGTCCTTTGTTCTTTTCTTATAATTATGTTCTTAATATAACGTATGCTTTTACCTGATATATATAAAGTGAACATCATGTTTCCAATCATTTTGATCCAGTAGATTAGAGCATGGAGAATTGATTAAAGCTTCCACTATATTCGTAAGCCTGATGTAAATCAACAATAGGTGATATGTTCTGATTGATAATTTTTTTTTATTTTTTTCTATCTTTCTCTAATAAATTTAAATTGGGATCCCATTGATATAGTGAATCATACACACTAAAAAATAATTGGAAGAACTCAGCCAACAACTTCTGATCATAAAAAAAAAAAATAGTAAAACCCAAATCAAAATTGATTTCAAGTGTACTTAATTTCTATCCAACCCAACGTATGGAAAAGAGAGGTTAACTAATCAAGCATTATCATCAGAGTCACATGGGCATAATTTATGCACAAGTCTGGTATCACAAATAGGAAAATCAAGAGGCTGTTTGAGGTCTCGTTTGTTGGCCTTGCAAATCAACTCTGTAGCATCATAGGTACTCATTATACCCTTGATAAAGTCATCCCGTGCTTCATCTCGTGGGAGGAAATGGGGAAGATAAAACAATTAAACCCAATTTCATAAAACTAAGTAGTTCATCGTTTAGAAGAGAAGTGAGCAGAGAATGTGTAGTATTTTCTTTAGAATCTCCCTTAGGATGAATTTAAGAGAATTATGCATTTTTGTTTGAGGAACATATGATGATGATGGTACTAGGTCATTAATGGAGGTGATTGTATATTTCAATCTACTCTGTGAAATTGGGGAAAGTGATTTCCACTCTATTATTTCTTGTGCATATTTGGTTTTGAGGTTTAATACAGTTTCCTTTTTAGTAGGTGATGCTACTTGATAGTATTCATTGTTGGTAGTTGTGGTATCTATAGAAATGGGAAGAGGAGAGGCAAGTATATTGTGCTTCTACTTTAATATCTTGTATACAAAGCCACCATCATTCAAAACCTCCATTTATCCTCTAATACTAAAACTATAAGGAAAAGAACTTCTAGTGTAGGTTTTTGCAGAAGTGCTTATAAAAATAGCCCAAAAATCCATTTGTAGCAAAGGTCACTAGTGGAGGTGGGAAGGCAGAGGTTTGAACAGATGGTTTATGGACAGTGCATCTAATATATACAAATCCATTAATGCTTTACTATACATAAAAGAATTGGTGCTGCATATAACATGGTGCACTGTGGAAAATTTATTTTTATAAAATAAAAAAACATGGTGCGCTAAATAACACAATGCACTAGTACTTGAATAACCGATAGCACATGATCCCTTCATCTAGTAAAACGTCCCAGGGCATGCCACTAAATAACATCACTATAGTTTTTAAATTTCAAAACAATGTGGTGATATTTTCCAACGATGCATCAGTGTGGTAAAGGTACTAAAACGTTGTAGGGCATGTATGAAGGAGCACCGCTAGGTGGTTTTTGATTTTTGAAAATACAGTGGTGCTATAGCTAGAGAAAGCACCAGTGCAATACCTATATTAGAATTCCCTAAGGCATCCTAAGAAAAGAGCCATGAAATATTGTTTAATTTCAAAAAACGTGGTCCTCTAGGATCTATTCTGCACCAGTGAGGTTAGCATAACTCATTGAAGGAAGGTTGAATAAAAAAACCCTCTTAGTTGTAAATTTCAATTTTATAATCTACAGTGTTGGAGAACTCTGAATCGTCAGTGCCACTCTTTCCTATTTCAAGCACCCTGACGTCGATGCTTCTCTTACTCACCGTTCTTCTATATTGTGCTCGCTGCTTGACTTTCCAAGTTTTTTAAACCATGTTAATTTTTTTTCTCTTCACAATGCCTCCCTAATGACCAAATGTCTAGGTAATTTCATTGTTTCTCTCTAATTTAATTTTTTAGAGGATTATCATTGAAAATTAGGTTAAATTTTCCATTGATTTTTAAAAAAATAATTTTTCCTTGCATGACATGTTCGATATATTCAACTCACACTGATAGCGGTGCATGAACATAACACAATGTGATTGTTGTGGTGAGTTTCATAAATAAAAATGCACCAGCAATATGATAATCTTTACGTTGATGCATTACTCCCTATGCGTTTATATTTACCAAACACACCAAAAAAATAATATTTAAAAATATATCTATATCTTGGTGTGTACAATAACTTGGGCATTCCATATTGGTGCAAAAGGTTATACGTGCACACCAATACACAAGTCTAACACACTGTTATCAAAAATTAAATTTGTGAACCAACAACTGTGCATCATACTTATGTCCGCACCGACGTCGGTGAAATTATGTTTGGAAGCGCATTAGAGAGGGTGAATGACCGTGTTTTGAGCACGTCGATGGTATTTGTTTTGTTTTTAATTGAAATTTATGTTTCCATATTTATAAATATATGTTTCATTTAATAAAAAAATCTATTTTATAGATGAGGTTGATGTATTTTATATGTCAATCATGTATCAAACATGTCAGCAAAGGGAACAGTAGTAGGATTAGGAGCAGTAGGTGGACCCATACACTATGATCTGAACATGGGAGTCTAGAGAGGGGGAGAGGGATTTATACCCTCGCTCTATTATTGCAATAACTCGAGCGCTCTTAAGAAATGCATGCCTCCTCAAGCACTATGACGAGGCTACATCCTACAAGATGTACTCTATCTTATTGGTGCATTAGATCCACCAATGGAGTTCCCAGGAGCATGCTTTCCATGTCAGTCCTCGGCTATGGTATAGGCTCACTGAGAAGGATATATAATTTATCATTGGCATATCTAGGAGAGGGGAGGATTTTGCTCAGTTCCATGATCTCCCCCATGGGGTTGAAACTAAGAGAAATATTTCCATTACTCTGAGATATGTCGGGCCTCATGTGGTCCATCCAATAGATTTTTAGGTCCGTGATGGAAAACTACGAATTTATTATTTTTCTATGCAAGAGGTTAGGTGCATATCTTTATTAGTCACCACCATTGCACACTCTAGTAGTGATGGGAAACATATTATTTTCCCTCTTTTTATACTATGTTAATTATTTGATTTGGGAGCCACATTATATCTTATGATATGCCATCTTTTTTAGGCTTACATGGATTTAGATCAATTTCATGTGTTGATATAGGGGAGGGCGACCTTCTCTTTTACATTAGCTATTTTATATTTTATATTTTGAAATGTTTCTAGAGACAAGGCCTACATTTGACCATCACCCTCCTAGGCTAATGAATGAGGTCTAGATTTCCATGTGGGGGAAGACGATGTGCAAGAAGGGACTACCAGAGTATCCAACTAGGATTTACATTGAGGAACTAGTGCTACTGGCCAGTGAGGATGGCTATGTGTTTGTCGCATTGGCATTTCCATAAGCGAGGATTAATTGGAGACAATGCCCCAACATCCTCTTCATAATGGCTGAAAATCCAAATGATAGAGATAATAATAGTATTTTATTTATATTTATCTAGTTTCATTTATTATTTTAACTAATTAGAATAAAATTATTCTAGCACATTATTTAACTTGATTTATTAAATTGTTTAATACTGAAATTTTCTAATGTTGTTGTGTACTATATATTTGTAGAAATTGACACATTCAATTAGGAGATGCCTCCTCCCCCACAGGATGGACGAGATGACGATATGGGCGAGGCCCAATAGGGTGAGGCACATCCTCAGGGGGGTGTGGGTGTCTAGGGTCATAAGTGTAGTCTATCATATGGTCTACTATGATAGATTAGCTAGAGTTTTGATTGATCAGGGAGTCTGCCCTATGAAGGATCAAGATATTAACACATATCCTAGGTTCATGGTTCTCTTTAGGGACTATCCATACGAGGTGATGACTCTTATGCATCATATCGTCAAAGGTAGTAGGGGACTAGCAACGAGGAGGGATACAAAGCATGTAGTGGAATATACATCATATGAGGGTGGTGATGATGATGATGAGGGTGTTGGTCATGATCATGATAATGAGGGTGGTGATCATGATGATTCTATTAATACCACCCCATCAGATCATGGTAGTCGGGGTGGAAGTGATCCTTCTAGTAGTACACCTCCTTGTCAATCACCTAATGTTTATATTCTAGAGCTAGAGGATGTGCCTTATATTTCTTCTGAAAAAGAAGAGCGTGTTGGGTTGTGTTATATTCTTTCCACGACTAACGTACATAGTGAACTAGGGGGTTAGAGGGGGGGCAGAGGCCCCCCTTTGTTGCGCCGATTACGCAGCGGGGGGATCATAGGGGGGGCGGTAGCTCCCCTTGTCTTGGGGGGTTTGAGGGGGGCGGGTAGCCGCCCTCTACAGGGTCCGGGGCAGCACCCCGGGAAAATTTTTTTGGACGCTATAATAGGTTGGGCGAACCTACCTATGGTTTTCGGTCCATGGTTTTGGACGCGATGGTTTTCGATCCATGGTGTTGGATGCTTCGACATGTATAAATATGTATTGTAACATTAAAAGGAATATAATGAAAAATCAAGCTGGTAGTCCCGATTTTGGGATCCAGTGGGAAATCTTTGTGTATATGCATTTTATGTGTTATGCTCTCGCATTTTTAGTTTTCCTATGATTTAGAATTCGTATGCACGTAATTTCTGTATGGGGTTAAAATGTACAGAGCAACCACCTACTCCACCTCATACTTCTACAAGCCATGTTGAGGAAGTAGTTGGCCATCCATTGTATTATACTATAGACTAGGCTGGCAGTACTACTTATATATATATATATATATATATATATAATATTATATATATTATATATATATATAATATTATATATATATATTATATATATATATATATAATATATATATATATATATATATATATATCGATGTGCATTTTTTTTGGTTCATGTTTATCTACTTAATTTATATGTTGGTGTTGATGTGTGTATTATTAGGTCATGTTAGATATGTTCATTTAATGTGATTGCATATATATGTGTACGTGATAACATTTATTTGACATGAGATTTATATTAATTTGAGGATGATGTTAGATTATAATGTTTGTGTTTTTTAGATGTGATCATGATGATGATGCCTTGTTAGATTATTAGATTCTTGTGCTAGATAATGACTTTTATATGTATTAGAGGTGTATATAATTAGAAGATGGTAGTGAATTAGAATGTGTATATTAGATGATGTTTACATTTATTAGATGGTTATCATCATGATGTTTATTTTTATGAAATAATGTTTATTATGGATTATGTACTCGTGAACTAATATCAAACTTTTATATATGAAATTGCATGCAAAATGACTTACTTAAAAAAATGCAAGGACATTGTTATAAATTACAAATTTTAGTATGGTTGAAAATACGATTCTAAAATTACTATAGATATTTCTCTATTGCTTAGATAGTTCATTAATATTCAATCTAACTTAATCAATTGTAATGACCCATCTATTTATACAAAGAACACAAGCATAATAGCAGGTATACAGTACATGCATATGATAGCTACATATGCATGTGTCGCATACACCTCAATAGTATTTTATACTAAAATAATTATAAATGTTAAATACCATGACCCTTCTGGGTAAAGAAGTTCTACTCGTTCGTCAATATCGCGTAATGTATGGTTGAATCAAGAGGACAATATATATATATTATTATATATATATATATATATATATATATAATATATATATATATATATAATATATATATATATAATATTGCTCCAGAATATTATTAAAATCATATTTATACAATAGAATAAAGATTTAGTATTAATATCAATCATTAAATGATATAAAGTTCTAAACTTTATATTAAATTAAATATAAATAGAACTCTATAATAAATAAATATAAAATCAAACTATGTATTAAAAATAAATATAAAACAAACTTTATAATAAATATAAAATTAAACTTTATATTAAAAATAAAATTAAAACCTTATATAAAAAAGGGACACATAAACCAAACCTTGCTATATAATAAAAATACAGATATATAAACAATATATAACAAATTGATAAAGCGTGATGGTCATTACAAATATCTGATGGTCTCAAATGCATGCAAGGCATGGTGGGAGGAGGGAAGGCGGTGGCTGCAGGTGGGAGGGCGGCCACCGCCAAGCCCGCAATTATAAACCGTAGAACTGAACTGAGAATGGGGGGTTGAACAACGGAGTTAGAAACCAGGAGGAGGAATTCAGAAGGGAAGAAGGTCTACCATTCAAAGAGCTTTAATCAGTCTGAGGTTTTGAGCACGGGGGATAGTGAGCTTCTGTGAGAAGCTTACTGGATTGAGCAGCTAGGCTCTGCTCAGTCTGGCTGGGTGGAATTGGTCTCCCAGTAATCGGAGCAGAGCAGTAGCAGCATCATCAACTACATCAGATCAGATAGCAGTTCAGGTAAGTATAAAATCAAATTTATTTACGATTCATGTATTCCAGTTTTGGTTCTTAAATCAATAGAAATATTTCAATCCTCAGAAGGAAAAAATAATTAAGGTAAAATAATTTAATTAGTTTTTAATAAGACAAAAATGTGTAACTCATTCATTGTTTAATATAAAATAAATTTAATAATAAATTATTCAAAAATACATTTTAACTAATTCAATATCGGTTTATGAAATTCAATCTATTGTTAAATTTAAAAAACTTAAGTCATATTTTTTTTTATAACCATTCTAGATCCTCTGGATCTACCAAGCACCAAGAGGGATCAAATCTCTTATGCAAACATCCTTTAAAATATCCCTCTGGGCCCTTGGTAGATGCAAAGTTAAGATGAATATATGTTGGTATAATATATATGTAGTTGACATTGAAATATTTTATCTATAATTCATGTTCTCCACATTAAAATGTTAAAATATACCCCTCATATTTTTTTCATGTATGTATACATTTAATTATTTTTATTTTTAATATTTTCTAAAATACTACATATCAAATCCATATTAAACATTGAAAAAATTACAAATATCCCTCATACATTGAATTAGAAAGCAACTATTAATGGAATATGAATTCTCTTAATCTTTCTCACTAAAGTGAAAATATAAGAAAATTTTCAATTTAAATTACTTTATTTTTCTCTATATAAAGTATCTATAAAATTATGTTATTTAATATGGACATTACATTATTTTACTTATAGTTGACAACAAAACATATGTTTTTGTTTTACATTATCATATGTCAATGGAACGTAGAATGAAGTACACATAATGTAATATCAATAATACTATTTCTTCTTATGTGAAAAAAATATATTTCTTTTCTGTAGTAAAAAATAAATTATCTTCCTAATAATAAAAGCAATTATTTATTTATTTTCATTTTTTTGTATATATCTCTATAAAATGTTATATCACATTAAGGTGTAAATTGAAGTATTGTAATTATGACCAATATTAATTTAAATTTTTATTAGCATTTTTAATTAGTTAATTTAAATGATTATTTTATTATTTTAAAATGTAACGTTACATGACAACATACTTCAAGTCACTCTTGGCACAATTAATTTAGATTTAATATAACATAAAAATTTATATTTTTATAAAATCTAATTTATTATTAAAGTTATGACATTTTTAAGCAATTTCAATTTAATATTTATAGCAACTCTTACTAATGTAACTTAGAAATTTCTTTCTCTAAAGATAAGGATCAAGAAATGTAAAATAAGACTTGTAAAGTTAGTTGGAGATTTGCTCTATTGGAAGTTATCCCTTAAAGATGCAAGAGAACGTTTTTCTAGTAATAAATATATAACATTTTGGTTCTTTATTTGCTATTGTCCTACTTTAAATTTGACTCTTTTTAATAATAAATATGATTTAAATAATACAAAAATTATACTATATTAGATTTAAACTTTTGACAAATAATATATTTGATTATTTCTTAATGAACTACTCAAAAAGTAATATTTTTCCACCTACTTGTCACAAGATAGTCACCAAAATTCACAATTTTACATTTCTTCTAGCTAATATTACATCATGTTCACAATTATAAAGACGTCTACTTTAAGTAATTTAGTTATAAATATACAAAAATAGATACTTATTTTAAATAATCTAAATAGGAAACAAAAATGCATCACCAAGTCTATTTAAAACTCAAACAAATACCTCTTAATTACCATCACAAATGCGGTGTGCTTGACATGTTTTGCATGCACCAGAGTGACCATATTTACCAAACGCACTGCAAAATGCTATTTAAAAATATAGCTATAGATCAATTTGTTCGACAACGTGAATGTTTTGTATTGGTGAGAAAAGGTTATATGTGCACACCAATGCATAAGTGTGATGCACCACTATGAAAAGTTAAATATGTGAACCAATAAAGGTGCATCCTACATATGTGTGGACCGATTCCAGTGTGGTTATGTGTGATAGTGAACTAGATACAATGCATGACTATGTTTTGATGCACCGATGTTTTTTATTTATTTTTTAAAATTGAAAGTTATTTTTCCATATTACGAGATACATTTTTCATTTAAGAAAAAAAATTGTGTGTTATGTATGAGGCTTATGTATTTTATGTGTCAATCATGTAGTAGAGGCATCAATAGAGAGAGAACCAATGGGAGAAGGGGAAAATGTTAGACCCATAAAATATATTCCAAACATAGGAGGACAAAGAGAGGGATAACACCTAATTGTTATCCTATAATACATGCTCCAAGTGTCTTATCTGAATCTCAGAGGTCCCTACTACAAACCGCTATGGCGCCATGGATTTTAAAAATGGAATTGTGAAAAGTTTATACTTTCTTAAATGATGTCAGTTCAAATGGTAAAATAAGAGTGAAATTAGAAGGCAGTGGTATGAAGAAAAGATAATTATATTAAATAAAGGCACATTTTGAAAAATGACTCAAGAAAAAATGATGCACCCTAAAACCTGTCGGGACAATGGGTTGAGGAACCATCTGGTTGCAAAAAAAAAAATACATTGTAGTAGATTTTTCTTTCATATGTCCATATATAGCTCAAAAATGATAGGTAAGGCATGATTTGAATCTTGTGGGGGCCCAATATCCGAGTAATTCCCACACAGGGAAAATAACAAAAGTAAAGCAAACAAGAAAATAAATCAAGCGCTAACTTTTGTTACATCAAAAATTAAGGATTGCAGCTACATTGTGCCAAACAATCTAACCTCTTAAAAGAAGAGGCTTTTTATTTATAGCCTTTTTTGAGTTACATTACCATGGGTAAATAAAATGGGTGGGAAAATACCCTAGGTGGATAATAATATGGGTGAGGTTTCTATAGTCTTTAGTTACATTACCATGGTTAAACACCATGGGTGAATTTCTATTTGGATCATTCCTCCCCCCTTAGAAAGCAATGGTCCACATTGTGTGAAGTTATCTCAAGAGAAACCTTTGTCGAATATGAGTTGTGAATAACCAAGGGTTGTTGAAGACAATGGTTTTTCATGATTTACCCATAAACGTGACACACGAAGATCCAAGGATAGAGATGCCCAGTAACGCTTGAGAGCCAACAATGGTATTGACAGTGTGTGACCAAGAAAATGGATTTTGATGGCAAGGGTTTTGTGTTGTTGACCCATAACCATGATGAATGAAGAGCCAAGGATAGAGATAGTGGATAATGTTGGTGGGCCAACTGTGATGCAGAAAGTGCATGGCCGAGAAAATAAACATTGTTGGCAAAGGGTTTTGTGTGATTGACCCATAACCATGATGAACGAGGGTTAGAGGATAGAGATTCCTTATAATGAAACTCGATATCTATTGTCGATATATCTCATAGATATCTGGTGGCTTATCTTTGTAAATTGTCACCATCTAATGAGATGTTGTAAACACTTCCTCCACGTACTCAAGTTTCACATTTTTTAGCCCCATGGTTGTGAGTTGATAGTCCCACCATGACATTTCCTTGGCATTAGGAGGGGTACTTTGTCGTAGCTTTAATTATGCTTCAAGATAGTGAACAAAGATAGACTTATTAGCATAAACACCCCTAGTTACTAGAAAAGTATAATACTACATTCCAACATATACTATTTCCTTTAAAAATAATGAGCCATGAAACATTATTTGTACCATCTCATGAAAAAGCTTCTCCCTCCTCCTAAACCAATTTTTCGAGAATGCATAAGAAAAATAATTTTCCAAAAAGGTGGCTCTATTTAACATCACAAAAATCGATTGTAATGAGATGGTACCATTTAAGAAAGTCGTGATAAGGATAGAGGCATCTAATTGGCGAACTCTCTAACCAATGCGTTGGCTTGATGGGTCGTAACCCAGGCTCAGATTTAAGATTTCCAAATAAATCCCTACACTACTAGCCCTTTCGGAATCAATCTGCAAAGCACGAATTGAAGTCTGTCCTGAAGCAGTATGGGGGGATGTTGGAACCAAGTTTCTGCACCCAAAGATGGTTATGATGTCATTTTATGCTCTAAATTTTCCTTCACGTAGATCGATAAGCCTTTTAGGGCTTATCGATATACTTATCTTAATTACCCTTAGACCTTTGCGAAGGTCTACAACTGTCTTCCATGAATCCTAAATAGGTGAATCTACAACTTACGTGCCTCTGCAATCACTCCTAAATCTGTTATTACCCAAATCAACTTAAGTATCTGATAACTTTAACATACATTAAAACATTCGTCACGTAAATAGATATTATGACTTGTGTTTGTATAAAAATGTAAAATATACAGATTTGCGCATCAACACAACATTGAATCATAAACCCATTATTATTTCTAACATAATCACATTTATTCATAACAGAAGTAAAAGGGAAAAAACATAGATATTTCCAGAAAAACCTCTTTATTAATGCTTTATATCTTCTCACTTACTCAAACTATCCCACGCACTCAACTGTAGGGGTTTGCAACTCATCTGCAAACTCTACTCTAGGCCTCTGCGCACATAGCTGCAGAGCCTGTCTTCTATTTTACGACTCTTCACTCTTAGCTCTCCCAAAACTCACCAAAGACTCATTACGTTCATTCTTCGCTCTTCCAGTGCCTTAGACTCTCTAAGACTCTCCTTTTCATATAATCCCATGGTCCACGGACCATGGGTAGATCTCCAAAACTGACAAAACTTATCTAAACTAAGGGTGGAAAATCCTTTTATCTTTAGGCATCTTCGCACTCCACGACCACAAAATGTGGAGACTTTACATTTCCTTATACAAAATTCGGGCCTTTTACCCCAAGTGTTTAACGCAAAATTGACCCCCAGGGGACCCATTCCCAACAGGCCCCCAACACAAACATGGTGACTCACTCTCAAGTCACCTTGCTCATGCAGAGATCTTCGTGCGCAGACTTCCTAGCTTGACCTACACAACTGCTACCTCGGCAGTGCACTACACTACTACCTACTTCAACTCCTCAACCAACGGTTCTACACTTGCCTTATGCTAGCAGTATGTAGTTTCTACTGAGTCTCCTACAAACTGTCCAACTTTCCTTCAATGGTGGTCGTGGTCTCATAGGCCTCATCTAACCAAGGCTTTAAGTGAGCCTTCAACACGACTTCCTTGTGATGCGGTACGTCTACCTGTTCCTTCAATGCCTTGGTGTGTTGTAGCTTTGTGAGCCTTTGCATGATGACACTAGTTCGTGTTGTTCCCTTAACCTCATTGTTTCACTGTTGCAGTTCCTGTGCTTCTGTTTCTAGCCTCTGTACATTGGGGTCCTCTTGCAGGTTGTTGAGGACCTTGAGTGACCACTCAAAAATTGTCGTGCAGTCTATCACTGCACTTGCTACTGCATTTGCCATAGCAGTTGCACGCTACTCCCTAAATTTTGGTGGAGTCGAAGGGTAGGCCTTCAACTATAACTCCACAATCTTGAGATTCAGCTCCAACTAAACCTTGGCCAACTTTGTAAATGCATTGCACACTCTTGCAGTGAGTTTTCTAACCCACACATCAACTAGTTCAACCTTGGGGATATCCAACTCTGGGACAGTCTGACATGCTTCATCTACAACCTTAGTGAGCCACTAGTTCGTATTTGTGAGGTTGGTCACAAGGTTGAGAGCAGAGTCATGTTGTACTTCCATCTTATGATTATTCCCCTTTTTCTCACTGATCACCTACAGAGTTCATTGATCACAGGCCCAAAGCTCAGTAATCACACCATCCTACAAAATATAAAGCACTTCACTAGGAAGCACTGCCAAATTAAGGCCTACGCCCTTGAGGGTGCTAACAGTGGGTTTGTGATCATCATTCGGCATTGTCAATGCTCCATTGAGTAGTATGATGGCTCAAGAGTCCCTAACACATGGCATCTCCATGGCATCAGAGGTGCTAATGTTCACACTGGTGGTGGCCACACTGGTCTGCATCTATGAAGCATGGATCTGTAGCTGATGCAGACCTATCTGAATAGTACCGGACGCCTACTATTGCTGCTACTCGAACTGATGTAGCAGTTCTGTGGTGGCATCTCGCACCCTATCCCCTATATCATTTAGATCCTTGTCTATCAGGGTGATTAGATCCAAATACGTCTTTTTTGCCTTGGAATTCTTTTGTGATCCTAGCTTTTACAGGCTGCTAGTGTGTTTGATGTAGAATAGAGTAGTTTCGAGGTCCGCTCCTCCCTGTTCTATCTTTTCATCTGCTTCTTCCTTTGTCTCTAGGGAAGGCGATTTCCCTTTGTCAAAGGCCCACTCCTCTCCTCCTACCTATCCTATCTATCCCCTTACCTCCTACAAGGCAGTGCACTCTACCTTAGCCTTAGCGTCGACCTCCTTTCTCCTCCTCATGACTATCTACTTCATCTTTACCTTGGCTTCTTCCTTCTTTTGTTGCACGGTGGTCTTTCTCGATCCCGTAGTGAAGTTCGAGGAAGTGTTCCATTCTATTTGCCAGCTATCAAGGACCACTTGAATCATGTCATTCGTTGACAAGTAGGGAAAGTTGTACCACTTCTGTTTGGGTTCCTTTCGCTCCCTTATTGATATGTGGTGGAAATTAGCCTTGAAATTTGAGCACTCCTGCAATTTATCAAAGTTGGTAGGTGACAACTGCAGCTTGTGGTTGATAGACATGTGTACGATCATCTCCATCAGGGAAAAAAAGATTTTGTTTTCCTTTACCCACTGAGGATCGTTGGTCACCCATAACAAAGCGTACTTCACGGCCTCTGGTAGGTCCAGGGCGACCAAAGGAATTTGACTATCTTTGGGTAGCTCTAATGCTACCAACACTATGTACAGCAAGAGCCATGCATAGTGAAAAGTCTTGCTTAGGTCTTGTGCCTTGCAGAAGTTCATGAGGAACTCACCGCAAAGGTAGCGCACCCAATCAAATTGAACTCCTATGATGCATTGGGCTACCAAAGCTATGACTAGTGTCGACACTTCATCTTCATGACACTTTCGCATAACCTTCCATGCCAAGAGTTGTGCAGCTACTTTGATTGTCGAGTCACAGATGCTTGAGATTGTGTAGCCATGCAACTTCTTTACTAACTTGAACTTTTCCTGCATAGCGTTTGCGAGGACATGTTCACTAGTATTTTTGCCAAATGTCGTGGCCGAATTTTCCCCTGTGTATGGTAGTCACTTGATCCTATGGATCAATATATCATTGATGGGTATTGGCTCCTCTAGCCACAAACACCCATCATGCACTAAGTATAGTAATTGGCTGATTACCACCACTGTTATGCATGCATGGTTGTAATGCAACATCCATAGCAGGTTGAGCAGTCCTGCTTTATCCATGCCTCTCAGCTAGTTTCATGGCTCCAATGCTGTTACACTAGCAGTTTTATGGAACATGCGGTGCATGACTTGATCTGTTGCTAACTGAGGAAACCACTCTGTGTGCGCTAAATCCCAGTCTTCTAATTTCAAAAGGGAAACATGCCCCATGTACGGTCCTTCAAACACAATTTTGTCCGGTAAGAGGGGTGTATGCAAGGTGACCTTACTATCCTCAATGTCTTTGGGCACCTTGGCCTTTCCCCTGCATGGAGGAACGTACTCAGGCAGTGCAGTGATGGGGTCAAACCCCACAATTTCGACATCCTCCATTTCCATCCCAAAATCCTCATCATCCATTGGGATATCCTCAAACTCCTCCTCTTCTGGCTCTAGGTTAATTTTCTTTCCCTTTTCCTATCTAGTGGGCTTAACCCTCTGGGGATTCTTCATGGGAGATGTGCACACTGGTTCTTATGGCACAGCCTGCTTGCCCTTCTTGATCTTAGGACCCTCTATGGTCAGGGTATGCCTTGGCCTAATAGTCCACGAAGAATTTGGTACTTTCGCTGGTATTTCTACAGGCACTCCCTCCAAGGCATCTCCTTTTGTTGCCATAGCCACCTCTGGTACAGCTCCTTCACCTGTCACTGCTTCCACGCTCATAGCTTCAGTGGGTGTCGACATAATTCTACATAATAACTCTTGATTTGCCTATGGAAATGTCTGAAACACAAAACTTGCTACAAAAAGCTCATAGGTTTCACGATTCATGTGCGCCTCAGAGCTCCACAACTCAATTCTCAAAATGCTAAGTGTTTTTTACTAGGTAGCCACCTATAATTTATAGGCACTTTCAAATTGAAATCCGACCATTCCCACCAAAATTAGTTCATTAATTCTATATTAGTGGTAGACTTTCAGAGGTCTGGTCCATAAATTCTAACTTAAATGTCGCCCCCTGCTCCATTTGGCTGTATTTTCATTATCAAATCATAAACAGTAACTTTAAGGGTCACTTTGTGGCTACTCTACATGGTTTCTCCCTTGGTAGCACACCCGTCTATGCGCTTCCATGGCCATTGTGACATATCTTCATTCCGTGCAGTTCCTTGATCACGCAACTCTTTGACCTAGGCAGTGTATTTTCTAGTCCCATGCCTCCTTTCAGTTATCTTGAGCGCTAATACTGGGCTTCCCTCATATAGTCATCTAGCTGGATCACTGGTGTATGGATTCAATCAGCTTCCATTCACCTTCCTTGGGAAGGGTTCTCCATTTAATTTGACCAACCGAACTGCTCCACCATCGATAATCCCCTTGATGACATAAGGGCCTAGCCAGTGCATCCTGAATTTCCCTAGAAATTTATCAAATTTACTATCATATAACAAGACCAAATCATTTACCTTGAAGGTGCATAGTTTGATGTGTCAATTGTGCCCTACCTTTTCGTGCTCCTTTTGAACTTGTTGATGAAATCCATCTATAAATTGGTCCTCTTCAAGCTCGGCTAGTTGCGTGAGCCTCTCTTCCAAGGCTCCATGGTCTGCCATTCCTATGAGTGTCGCTATGTGTAGACTAGGTACAATGTATTCCATTGGCATCACAGCTTCTACGCCATACACGACCCTAAAAGGTGTTTGCCTAGTCAACTTCTTGCAAGTCGTTCTATAGGCCCATAGCACCACTGGTATGTGCACATCCCAGTCACTTCTCTAAGCATTGTAGACCTTCATGAGTGCATTCTCCAATATCTTATTGAATTCTTCCACCATCCCATTGGATTGCGGGTGATAGGGCGTACTCTTCTGATGATATTCCTGAAATTATTATGTCAACGCAATGATTGTTTCATTGAGAAAGTGCGCACCGCTATCACTCATCGAGATATTCGGACAACCAAATCTTGTCAGTACATATTCAAAAATAAACTTCCCTGTTGTCGTGCCTATAAAGTCCTTCACAGGCTGCACCTCCGCCCACCTGGTCAAGTACACTGTCACGGTGATGATGTATCGTGCACCTGTCTTCTTTTCCGGAGGCTGAATTGGGCCCACAAAGTCGATCACACATTTCTTGAATGGATGTAATGTCACCTACAACATCATAGGTAGTTCATCCCTTTGCGATGTCCTGCCAGTCCTTTAACATGCATCACAGGCCCTATAATATTTTTTTGCATCCTTATGAAAAGTTGGCCACCACAACCTAGCACATAGAACCTTTTGCGTTGTTTCTTTTCCTACATAATGTCCTCCTACAGCTCCTCCATGAGCCTCCGTGAGAATGCTACTTCGCTCAATGTCAGGTACGTAACATTGCAATATTTCGTCTCAACCCATTTTGTACAAGTGTCCCGCAATGACGAAGAAGTTTGTTGCATGCACTACTAACTCCTTCTTTTGTTGGCTTGTATACCCTTCTAGATCAGTTCCCATTGTTAGGAAATGTATGATATCTTCAAAGTGATTGTCTGCAATGTGTACTAAAAAGATATGTGCGCCAGGTAACCCTTCTTCCAAATTAGTAGGTTCATCTCCTGTTTCAATGTATGACAGATGATTAGGTCCCGAATTCAGTCGTCCTGGCTTCACAATAACTTTACAGTTATACTTCTAGAACAAAAAAAACCATCTGTAGATCTTCCTATCCAACATAGGCTTATTGACTAGGTATTTCGACATAGAATGACCCATATACATCTTAAAATTTCCACCCAGGAAAAAGTTCCTAAACTTTAGGACTGCGTACACCATGGCTAGTCCTTCACACTATATAGTGGAATAGTTCTTCTCAACCTTGGATAGTTTCATTATCGTGAATGTTAAAGGATGGCCCAATTTTCCCCTTGCCCACATGTGTCAGCATGACCCCTAAATGCAATACATGAGGCATCCACATGCACATGAAATTCCTTCTTCTAATCCGAGAATACTAGGATTGGCACGGTGACCATTTTTTGTTTTAGCACATCCAAGGTCATCTGGCATTCATCACTCCAACAGAATGTAGCATCCTTTTTCAACAATATCTTCATGGGCACGGTGATCTAGGCACAGCTCTTGATGAAATTCCTATAGTATTCGGTATGCCTCACAGTTGTGCACAACTATTTCACATTCCTTGGCACCTCCAAGTTGATTATCACCACAATCTTCTCGGGGTCTATCATCAATCCCTGTCTACATACCACATGACCCAGCAACATCTTGAAAGGGACAGAAAATATACACTTCTTCAAATTGAGCATGATCTAATTCTCTGACATTTATCTAACATTAAGCGTAGACTTGCCACATGCTACTTGACCAAGCCAAACACTGTCCAATCATCAAAGTATACCTCCAAAAACTTATGAATGAAGTCTTTGAATTCTGCAATGATTATGCATGAAAAGACTTCTGCCACATTCTTTAGCCCAAAAGGAATTACAGTGTACTAAAAACATCCCCATTCAGTTATGAAGGTCATCTTACTTCTATCCTCAGGCGCGATTTTGATCTAATGGTATACAGAGAACCCATCAATGAAAGAGTATGCTTCTTGGTCACCTACATTATCAAGGAAATCATCAGTGAACGAGGTTGGGAAGGGGTCATGCACACAAGAATCATTTAGCTTCCAGAGATCCACGCATATCCTTATTTCTTCTTTCTGTTTATTTTCCTAACCACTATCAGGCTTACCCAATTGGATTCCTCCACTGGTTCAATAATTCTTGCTGTGAGAATCTTATCTAACTTAGTGCAAACCCTTTCCTTGTACATAGGATTAAGGCAATAAGGTTTTTGTTTTATAGGCTTCGTGTATGGTTTCAGGGTGATCTTCATGACACCCAGGTCTCCCATTATCCCTTTTAAATCAAAAAAAATCATTGAGAACAAATCCTGATATTCGTAGAGGAGCTCAGTGACCTTGTCTACTGTCACATCATCCCAATAGTCCCAATCTTTGTAAATTTTGGTTCCGCCTCTTTGCCAATGTTGACCTGCCTAGTTTTCATTGGTGCGATTATGTTAGGATCCTCTATCTGCAGACCTTCAACCTCGCAATGACCTTCAGTTTCAAGAATATTAATCTTTTGGCAAACCTCGTCTTCTTCTTCAATGGTCATGTTATACCATTCTAGTGCATGACTCAGCTGGGTAGTCCACTCAGGTTGGATTAGGTCCAAAGGATCTTCCGATATCCTAAAGATTGCTACTTTAACCTTATGTAGTGTTGTGTCAATACAATCAAACCCATCCTCAAAGTTGAACGTCATTATAAATCCCTGGCACAAGATGTCCCACTCCTCAGTGCCATGGCAAAGCTCAATTTCCAAGTACCAATTCATTGGTATGAAACCCAAGGTATGACAAAACAAATTCACCCATTTAGGTTGGGGCTCCACTCCATAAGCCTTACTCCATTTTGCCAAGTGATCACATGGATCATCCCTTCCATCATACTTATCTGTCACCCACAATTTTAGCTTCACAAAATGTACTCTCATCATCCTCCTATAGTCACACCAATCATTGAAGCTATCCTTGTGCGTACCCCACCATCTTGCGGGTGTAGCACATAGTACCCAGTCCAAGGCCTGGAAGCATTGTTTCTTTAATACTTCTCTTTCAAATGTGTCCAAAAAGGAATCAACATTAGTTAACCCATCATAATGAGGCAGATCCTTGACTTCAGATGACACACAACACAATGACTTGGTCATCATATTACAACACAATGTAGATACTTTAGGCAGCCAGTTCTACCAGTGCTCTAATTCTTCATCTAAATCTGACATGCAGGATCTTTCGTGGTCCCATGCAATACGTTTGTCCACTATCGGATTCACCCAATCCTAGTTTCATGTTGTTATCTTGTAGATCTAGTCCAGATCGTCATAGCTTTCATAATCTCGGACTAATTCTATATAGATCGGTCCCTATGCGAGATCCACGACACCACTATTCGGAGCAACTTCTTTTCAAATATCATCTTCCACTTCTTTAGCTTGATTACCCCATTCATGTCAGTGGCCTAATCGATTCCAAGGAGCGTAGGGTAGGTATTTCTATCATCCACAGTCTCTATTACTTCAAAATCCACTAGTGCACTCTTGCCATCGATGTCAACTATGACCCCTTGAAACCTCCCCATTAGGATAATATTATGTTGATTTGCCATTCTTAGTTCTATCAAAGACCACTGGAGCATAGGTCTCCCCATTCTTTCCCAAGTCTGTTTTAGCAAACCATTCGCGTCAGACAGCAGATCTAGGATAACTTGGTTCATCTTGTACTCCCCTATCTGCGCGGTGAGTCTTTGTTTATGCCCAGTGCTTTCCTTATGCTTGCCAAGTTTCTTGTGTACACACGAATCACTAGTAGCACCATGCTTACCAGTGCACCAATTGATCAGTTCCTGTAGGCCCTTCATAGCCTTATTGTCACAGAGCAACTTCATATAGGTCTCCGAGAATGTGGTAATCATGGATGGGTCCATTTCTTCAGTGATTTTCTCCTAACTTCCTAAGGTAGAGGCCTTAGCAAAGCTTTTATTTGCTTGCATAATGTTTCTTTTGCATGCTCCAAATCAAACATAGTCTCCTTTTCTGGTGCTTTGCAGACCCATTCGCCCTCTGTAGGTTGCTTGCCTTTATCCTCCCTCATCATAGTTTCGCTGCACAGCATAATGTTTACCTTAGGGTCTTCCTCACGAGGCTCAACCCTCATCACCTATAGGTTCCACTAGTTGTGGAGGCTAGTTGGGCAATCCTCAGTGGCATGGTCAAACTGAGTACTGTAGCGACATAAAAATCATGTAAAATTCAGACATTCCCTCGTATAGTGTCTTGGGCCTCCAAAATTGTAACAAATCAGCTTTCCTAGGCCTCTCCCAGGCCCTCCTCAACCTCAACCTCGGCTGTGGCCCTGATACTCACCTCGCATTCCCTCAACGTCTTGGTTTGGAGGCCATGTTTCTATCTACACCCTGTATGTAGTTGTCATGTCCATCACTAATTGGTAACTTCGACAATTGTGCTTGTTATGGCCTACTAATTGACAAATGTTGCAAAAGAGTTGTTGCGTTGTCTGCCTGAATTTTTGCAGCAAATGGAAATGGTCGGTCGCATGTTTCCCAGCCACCTGGCATATAGCACACCATAGTGCAGACCCTACACTTGGCCATGCCATAGCCTCCGGTCATAGCGGCATTGGTCCTCCTGTTGCAACATAGTTCTCGAAGACTGGGAAGTGATCCTTATCATGCCCCTGACCCTCGAATTTTATGCACCAAACTTGTTCGCACGCCTCCAGCCGAGCTCTTCTGTCCTGCTTCAAAGTTTGCATTTTGAGAGAAAGGTTTTGCAACTACGCATGAATATTTTGAACCCCCAAATCAACATCCTGCATTGGTGTCTCATGCAGCCTCCTTGCTATTTCTAGGGCTTCTGCCTGGGTCCCAATCTTCTGTTGTGATAGCACAACCCTTAGGTGGGGCAGGAGCAAAGCCACAAACCATTCATTATGCTGCCCATTAGTTAGCTTCAAGTTGGCTTCACGAATCATACACTTAAAGCTTTCATCCAAATCCCATGACATCTCCCTCAGCTTCATCATGATCTCCTTGAATTCTACAATCGGCTGTGCTTGGGACATAGGTATAGCGAATTCTCTATTTAGCCTGGCCTGGATATCTGCTAATGTGGATGCTGGGTTATTAATAGTGTAGTTAATGGACCACATTAGTGCACTTCCTTCAGAGAACTAACCAGTGTGAATTACTTCATTTGGTCATCTATGATACGCTGGGCTTCTCATACGACCTTCGCGATGAACCATAACGGGTTCAAATCTTCATTCCCTATGCCCTTGAATACAGGTAATTTTAGGGAGTTCACCATACTGAACAGTGGAGGTGGCGGTGGTGTGGGCGATGGGGTGAGTGGTGGAGGTGAGGATGGAGGTGGTGTAGATGGATGGGATGAGGGTGGAGGTGGTGTAGGTATTCACAGGAAGCCTTGTCTTAACAACTTACTAGCGCTCAGGGGAGAAGTCTACAGTGCTCCTTCATCATCACTCAAAGGAGGCTCAATCAATGGGCTATACTTAGGACCTTTTCTTCCTCCATCCCTAAAATACTTTCCACTTTGCATAGTTCGAAACATGAAGTTAGCTACATAACCCACTATTCACATAAGAGCATCTTAATCTAAGTATTTAATGATTTTAAATACTTACCTCGCGGTCCTTTAAATAAGCAGTGGTCTCGTTCATTGTAACTGATAGACGTATCAACCGTGAACTATGTCACAAATCCTCCTATGATGCGATTGAGCCAATGGTTGACAATGCACATGATCTTATATTCAGAGGCTTCCAAACTCCTTACTAACTCTAGTGTCCAAACAATCAAATTGTGAAGCTTCCACCTTCCTTGGTCGTTTGCCAATTTCACGATCCACTCATATAACTCAACTGGAAAGGAACAAAACAAGATTTTTTGTAATTCTGTGTACAGGTACTTGTTTAACCATTGTTCTTTCGTTAATCATGGATTCTTGTTTTCTTGCACCGAAAATTCATCGTTATTTCTATCCAACAAGGTTTCAATTTCTTTATTAGTTATATTCCAATGATACAACATCACACATCTCATTATGCATATCCCAGTCCTGGGAACATAACCATTTGTTGGCTTGATGGGTCCTGACCCAGATTCAGAGTTACGTTTTCCAAACAAATCCCTACACTAATGGCCCCTCCTGCATCAATCCACAAAGCACAGATTGATGTATCACTCGAAGCAGTATGGGGGGATGCTAGAACCAAGTTTCTACACACAGGGATGGTTATGATGTCGTTTTATGTCCTAACGTGCCTTCACGCAGATTGATAAGCCTTTTAGCGCTTATCGATATACTTCGCATAAACACCCTTAGACCTTCGCGAAGGTCGACGACTATCTTTCGCGGATCCTAAACAAGTGAATCTACAAATTGCATGCCTCTACAATCACTCCTATGTCTGTTATTACCCAGATTGGCTTAAGTATCTCATAACTTTAACATGCATTAAAACATTCTTCGCATAAACAGATATTATGACTTACGTTCGTATAACAATGCAAAACATACAGATTCATGCATCAACACAACATTATATCATAAGCCCATTATTATTCATAACATAATCACATTTATTCATAACAAAAGTAAAAGGGACAAAATACAGATATTTCTGGAACAATCTCTTTATTAATGCTTCATATCTTCTCACAGACCCAAACTACCCTCCGCGCTCAGCTGTAGGGGTCCGCGCACTGTTATTGACATTTTTGGGCACTGCAACCCCAATCATACATGTCCATAAACCAAGGGCTCCTGAGTCCCTAAAAGTTTTGCTTCACACCCTAAAGGAACAAGGTCAGCTGATTACATCATCTCCCAGAAGTTCTCCACAGAAAACTACTCAGAACTGGTCAAAACTAGACCATACATAATGCCCAGTGCAGAGGGTGCGATGCATCTCACCTGCTCAGTGTAAAGGGTGCGATGCATACTAAAAAACCATTTGGTAGGGTGCGATGGGCGAGAGTAGACAAATGGCAGAGATAGTTCGCAAGGTGGATCATCATGGAATCTTCCAGAAACTTCTCACGTGACACTTGCCTCTCTAAATTCGCCCAGGGATGAGTAAGAGATCATCAATCTCCAAGTGGAATCAAGAATTATCAGAGAGAGGACACTAATCAAAATCCCAGAAGTTGACTCACCCCCCTGCAATCATCTATATATAGATCCCTCATCACAGAGATCCAGAGGCTGGAATCTTGTATCTTGTAAGGAAGTTTTGTTGATTTCCTGGTGCAACATCATAGTGTTGGGTGATCTAAGCTTTTCATGAGGTGAAGAAGGGCTTTCATGCTGAGAGGATGAGGTTGGGTCAGAGCAATTAGTTGTAATCCTCTTTGCTATTCTTGATATTAATAAAGCTATTCAAGTTTTCGATAGTATTATGTTGCTTTGATTCCACAGGTTCTCTTTGAAGCTGGGTAGACGAAAGAGGAGCGGCAAAGATCTGTCAGAAGGGAGAGGAACTAAGCAAGGAACCAAGCACAAGACTAAGGTTGGTGTCCTTTGTTCCCCTCTTATCTACTTCTCACAAAGGAAAGTGAAAGTAGTTTTAGTTTGTTTGTTTTTAAGATAGCTACCAGTCTTAGTGGGACTAGCAGCTCCAAGTGGACACTAGATTTCCCGATAACAAAATGGTGACTCTGCTGTGGAGCGACTAGATTGTTTGCTTGTCTATATTTGTTTGTTTTATAAACTTATAGACGGAGCCTGAAGTCAAGCCAGCTAGCCTTCGGACTACATTTGCTATGCAAGTGCAAAGTAGATCAATGTTGCTTCAGTCTACCTCTGGGTTTTGTTTATAAACTGAACAATCAATTTGCAAACATTCTAATTTCCCTAGTGGTGGCTCTAGTAACCTCATTAGATCAACCCCTGCGATTTATATTTATTGAACATCACTTGCTCGGCCTAAATCACTGAACTGAGCTACAAATTGTGACCAAAGACCAAGTAAAAGTCTCGCATTGGTACCATCGCACCCTCTCTTCAAGGAAGTCCGTATGCATCACACCTCCCATGTGCAGTAGGTGGGATGCATATTGGATTCCCTGTGTAACATGTGCGATGGTCAGAAAAGGTTAACTTTGCCTTTAGACTTTGGTTTTTGTTCACTCTCTTCAGCTCTATTCAGGAGTTTTGTTGTATGTGATCAGTATACCTCTGTGGAAACCCCCTTCCTTTCCATCAAGCCACCTCCATTGTGCAAAGAACTGTAATTTTTTTATGTATTGTGCGGCATTTTCAGTTCTGTTTTACAAAGAAGTAGCATAATCGAACTATTGTTTCTTGATTTGGAAGTGTCATAAGTGTCGTTTTCAGTCATAGAAGAAAATCCTATTGTTCTTGAGGGTCGATTATACTGTTACTCTTGTATTTGATTTTTTTCAAGTGTCAAAAACAATTTTCAATTCGAAATTGCAAAGTGTCATCGTTATCTTCCTTTCGTTTTGAAGAGAAATTTTTTAGTATTGTCACTTTGAAAAGATAATTCAGATTTGTACTTAGCATTCTTCTTGTCATTCACACATTAAGAAAGCTGAAAACAAATACATGCATGTGCATTTGCATTTAGACTGCTTGTTGGTTTGATTTAGAACAGTGCATCTAATGTGGGCTCTGTGCTCTATGTTGAAAGAATCTCATTTTTCTTACCTTAGTAGCTAAGATTTTTCATTGCAAAAGAGGAATAAATGATTGGTTATCATCTTAGACTGCATTTTAGGAATTGTATATCTACATCACGTGGTGAACCTGAAAGGCAAATTTCTGAAGTGAGATCAACTGTAAAATAAATTCAATGAACATAAAAACAATTTGGAACCTAACACACAACATTTAGAAGTCTATGCTAGAGATGTATTACAGCATTGTAAAGCCTGGTAACTATCGCTTTCATTGCTGGTTGGGTGATTCCTCCTCTTTGAGATGACAAGTGCCAGTACAGACTTGCGCTCCCACGTACCATCGAGTATATATTGGAAGACCACAATAGGCTATATCCTTTATCCTTAGGAAGCCATGTCTGCCGCCCTATCGATCGCAATGCATTGAACACAACATTTGGGAAGATTGACGCATAACCGAAAAAGTAATCCTCAATTGTGCGATTGTGTTTGGTAATCCCTCTGTCTAGAATTCCAGATAGTTCCTTCAATTCTTTAGACTCCTTAAAGGAAAAGGTACATCTGAACCTGTCATCAGTCATGAAAACACAAAGGCGACTAGAGTCATCTTTTGTTTTTTCTCGACTCTTAAAAATTGAAAAAACAAGTTGTGTCAAAGCATCTAAAATTTATTTTAATTAGAATAACATCACTTTTCCCTTGTTGGTCTTAGGTTGAGAAAAATGGAGTCCACCAACTAAGGATTTCCTTTTGGAGGAAATCCTAGTCCTTTCTCCTCTTGGGGAGATGTTGGTGCACCCCATATGGCCACATTGTCACTTCTAGGATTGATGATTGGCTTGCCCATATGGCTCTTCTCTACCTCTTTCATTCAGAACACCATGATTCTAGAACAATCAAGTCAGCAGCTAGATGATACTAGAGTTACCACCCAACCTTTTACTTCATCCGTTTCTTCCTCTCCTCCTTCCTCTTCGTTTGGTGAAGCTAGTAAAGTTGAAAATCAAGTAACTAAGAAGGAGAAGAAGGAGAAGAAGAAGAAGGAGCCAAAGGAAAAAAGGGGAAACCATGCATCGTTTAGTGAAAATCCACACACTGCATTGTCCAAGCCTAAATCTCCATGTGTCATTTGCAAACAAGACCACTATCATCGAGATTTTCCTTGCATCCCTCGGATCTTAAGGGACTGGTCTCCTTGTTTGCGCAATCCGGTGTCATCAAGCTCAGATCGCGTTGAAAGTACACCGTCAACTAGTGAAAGTGAAGTATCTCGACAGAAAAGCAAATGTAAATGTCCTTGTAAACTTTGTGAAGGTGATCATGTCATCCACCGTTGTCCCTTCCTAGACAAAGCTAAAAGATTTTTGGATAACCGTCCAGCTTCACCGCTACGACTTCCTCCTGGATATAAGAAACTCTTGCCAAGTCCATCACTGGTTGAAAATCCGACTGACATGCCGTTGTGGCAGTCGAAGCATCTATCATCGAAGATAAACCCTCTAAATCCACACCAGATGAAATTCAAAAGGTCAAGGCAGCAGTTGACCCGGTCTTGCCTTCAGAAGGTCTGTCTTCAGATGATACAGTCACTGAAGAGAATGAGAATGACATCGTTCAAATTCTTTTCATAAACATAGACTCTGATGAACATGGGGGAAATCTACCCATTCCTTTACTGCAGGAAGGAAGTTCTTCAGAGTCATATCTGGCCATCTATTCGGTCCCACCTCCAAGCAACCTAGTAGTTTCCTTCGATTGAAATCTACTAGGCAAACTCCATTTACCAAATAGTGTACCATTCCAAATCATTGTACAAGCTTACAGAATGGTCATGGCCGTACCATCATAGATGAAGGGGCTTTTGTGAGTATCCTTTCCTAAAATTCTTAGAAAGCGCTTGCTTCGCCATCGCTTCTGCTTAAGATGAGAAATCTGATAGGCTTCGACAAAGGAACCAGTCGACTGTTAGGGATCCTTCCCAATGTGCCCATAACGTTGAGAAGGAAAACCGTTTATATGAGCGTAATGGTAGCCCAAGGACCTCTAGACTATAATCTACTCCTTGGGCGCGACTATATTTATAGCATGGGAGCCATTGTCTCCTCACTCTTTAGAGTAATGTCTTTTCCGCATGAAGGCCGAGTGGTCCAGCTCATAGACCAACTTTCGTTCCTTGGTTCACACATAGCTAATAGTCAAATGCCATCCCTAAATGGTCTTTTCACGCAAGGAATGTCTCATCAATCTCCAGTCCATCCACCTGAAGAGTGTGAATAATTCAGGAGGACATGACTGAAACCCAAGGGCATGCACCCTGGCCTGCTCCGGTAGGGAAAATCTAGGTATAGAGTAGGTTTCCATGAAGGAAAATGACTGGTATGACACCCGTCTATATAGGAAAAGGGGATTAGACTGGAATAAGATTCCCTCGTCAAGGTTAGGTGGTTCGAGTTAGAATCACCTTTGTCTAGAGGGACTAAGACAGGAAGTGTTTTTATCTGCTATGTGGATGGAAACTGTCTTGCAGATGAGAACTTCTAAATGGTAGCCTGGAAATTTTTCACTATACCTGGGGGCATGCAAACCTTTTTGCATGCAAGCGAAGAGTGACCATTTATTTTCTTAGTTTGTAGATTCTCAAACCCTTTGAACTCGTAGGATTAGTCGTTTCCAATTTGCATAAAGAAAGGATGCAGGGAAAAGCTTTGAAAGGTGCAAGCTCCATAAAAAATGGAATCTATAGATGAGATATCCTTATTATATGACTGGCACGAGCAGTTTTTATGTGAAGTTCAAGCTCGTTAAAAATTAAACCTAAGAAATGAGCAAATGTTTCCCCCAGAGTTTAAGCTCATTAAAAAGAACCAATCTCTGGTAAAATAACCATTGTGAATGCATTATCATCAACTTTTGAGCCTTGGTCATGTTCTCATCATCACCTCCACTCTGTTTGGCCGATCATATGCCTCCATTTGATTGTTTACCCTTTTTGAGGAACATCTGTAACGAGTGATATTGTTAGCCATCCTTGTGACACTGCCATGATTGGAAAATTCCAAACCTTACCTAGAATCAGCTACTACCCGAAATTATCACTCGTTCCTCAAAAAACAAGTCTCCTTTAAGATCTTTTCACATGACTCGTAAAATATGAAAATATTGCTGAGCAATTAGCCTTTCCAGTTTGTTAAAGATACCGGAAATGCTATCCCTCCTCTAGATTTTAATCTTTTTTGACCTGAGGGATTATTACACAAAAATATTGAGCACTTGTCTTGCTCGGCTCGTTAAAACTATCAAAAATTCATCCCTTCCATACTATTTTATAGATTTTCGGACTTGAGGGATTATATGATGAAAAAGGATCATCGGAGTTTCCTTTCCATCCCTTTTCAAACTCTCTAAAATTGAAAAAGGACCGAGTTATCATTGTCATTAAACTCGTTAAAATCAATAGCGACAAACTTGTTGTATAGGCAAGAACAAGTTTCACCGTCGCTAGGCTCATTAAAACATAGTGACGGGTTCGCCCGAAGGGCGAATTATAGAACAAGCATATGTTATCCTCCTCAAGCTTGATAAAAATAAAGAGGTACTGGTCAGCAATGACTAGGGAAAAATTGGAAAGAAAACTTGAAGAAAATTTATTGGTAGCAAGTCGCTCTTGAACATGACACTTTCACTCCACATCCAAGTTGGGTTGGGTTATTCCGTGCATATTTTGGTTTAACGCTACCAATCCATGTCAATGTCGCCGGTATGTTCAAGAGAAGTCGCTCAGAGAATTCACCTGTGTCTCATCGAGTACAATACATTCACACTCCATTCTTTCATGACCGCCACCTTGAACCTTGTATCATTAGATTGTTTTCACCTCCAAAATCATTTGCTCCGTTTCATGTCGTAGATGAGGGAATCATTAAGGCCCTCCTACGATGGGTCGCTTCTTGTCGACATCAACTCATTATCCAAGAAGTCGACCTAGGAACAACCCTTTCAGTACTTTGAAGCTTGCATGCCTCAATGGCAAGTTTCTCACTTCCGGATAGGTTTACATCAATGGCCTTTGACCGAAAGATCTTGTGTGGTGTTCGGCACCAAGTCCCTTTTTCACATCATACGAACTGTACTGTATTACCTTGAGGGTCATCATTATTATCGTTGATTCCTCTCGCACCTGTTAGCAACTTACATCATTAGCTGGTAATCAGGTGATGTATTTCCATGTTCGACTCCAGAATATCCTTCACATGGATTGACTTGTACTCCGAGTGAAGATCAAATGAGTTTGAAGACCCCGGATCTAGTTTCATCCATCCGGGCTACGATATATTCAAGAATATAAAGACATAAAATGTACATCATTTCCCAAACAGATGATCATCCAAATCAAAGGATGATGACTCCGTCCGAATCATCAGTCTGCTACACAGATGGCTGCTTGTCCTATGTACATGAAAATGAATTTATAAAGCTGAGCATGGGAATGCCCGCCTCAACTAGATCATGAAAAATGTTATGAAGATAATGTGTTGTATTGTATCTTATTAAAAGTTTCCTTCTAGCTCGAAAAAAATTTGGATCCTCATGATAAAGCATTTCATCCGACATCAAAAGATTAACAACCTCATGCTTTAGGGGGCAACTGTTATAGACAATTTTGGGCACTGCAACCCCAATCATACATGTCCATAAACCAAGGGCTTGTAATTCCCTAAAAATGTTGCTTCATGCCCTAAAGGAACAAGGTCAGCTGATTACATCATCTCCCAAAATTTCTCCATAGAAAACTACTCAGAACCTGTCAAAACTGGACCATACAGAATGCCCAGTGTAGAGGGTGTGATGCATCTCACCTGCTTAGTGTAAAGGGTGCGATGCATACTGAAAAACCCTTCTGTAGGATGCGATGGGTGAGAGTACACAAATGGCAGAGACAGTTCACAAGGTGGATCATCATGGAATCTTCCAGAAACTTCTCCTGTGACACTTGCCTCTCTGAATTCACCCAGAGATGAGTAAGAGATCATCAATCTCCAAGTAGAATCAAGAACTATCAGAGAGAGGACACTAATAAAAATCCCAGAAGCTCACTCACCCCCCTGCAATCATCTATATATGTATCCCTCATCACAGAGATCCAAACGCTAGAATCTTGTATCTTGTAAGGAAGTGCTATCGGTTTCCTGGTGCAACATCATAGTGTTGGGTGATCTAATTTTTTCATGAGGTGAAGAACGGCTTTCATGCTGAGAGGATGATGTTGGGTTAGAACAATTGGTTGTAATCCTCTTTGCTATTCTTGATATTAATAAAGGTATTCAAGTTTTCCTCCACATTCTTGTATGTTTGATGATATATTATGATTGTCGTGGCCAATACATACTCTGGTCCTGATATTGCTTATGATGGAGAATCTGTTTCTCGATAGTATTTGCTTGCTTTGATTCACAGGTGCTCTTTGAAAGCTGGTAGATCGAAAGAGGAGTGGCAAAGAATCTGTCAGAAGGGAGAGACTAAGCAAAGGAACCAAGCGTAAGATAGAGTTTGGTGTCGTTTGTCCCGCTCTTTTATCTAACTCTCAATAAAGGAAAAGAAAAGTAGTTTTAGTTTTGTTTGTTTCCTAGATAGCTCCAGTCTTATGGTGAGCCTTAGCAGCTCCCGAGTGAATAATTTCAATGATAACAAATATGGCTGAACTTCCGCTGGGGAGGATAGATTGTTCGCTTACTATTTTGTTTTGTTTTATAAACTACATGATGGAGCCTGAAGTCAAAGCCAGCCTAAGCACTTCGAACTGCATTTGCTATGCAAAGTTGCAAAAGTTAGATCAATGTTGCTTCAGTCTATCTCCAGGTTTTGTTTATAAACTGAACAATCAATTTGCAAACATTCTAATTGCCCTACTGGTGGCTCTAGTAACCTCATTAGATCAACCCTTGTGATCTATATTTACTGAACATCACTTGCTCGGCCTAAATCCCTGAACTGAGCTGCGAACTGTGACCAAAGACCAAGTAAAAGTCTCGCACTGGTACCATCGCACTCTCTCTTCAAGGAAGTATGTATGCATCGCACCTCCCGTGTGTAGTAGGTGGGATGCATAATTGAATGAGGAAGAATGCCAACTTAGGTCTATGCACTTCTTCCTAGGTCTTCCTTGGCAAAATTTTCATGTCTAAACCCAAATATAACATAGTGTCGTTGATATGGAATCCTGCGGTCTAGGCATCGACATGAAATTTCCTCCCTGTCATTTTCTTGTTCCTCCACACTCATTTGGAATTCCTTTCGAGAAAATTGGTAGAGATGAGACCTTCCAAGATGAGACGGTTTTTGCGGCTCGGTTGTGCTTGCATGTCCCCATATTTTCCACTTGCCAAATTAAGTGCCTAATGGATCTTGGCATATTTTCCCTCTTTCCCTCGATTCATTCCTCCACAACTACACTTCGGTTACGCATGATCAAAATGTGTCAAAAAAAATTCTTCCAAAACGAAGGACCCAACACCACCCCACTTAAGTAGTACCCATATATAAAACTAAGATGCGATTCCAATTATAAAGTATAATATAAGAAAATTCAATTACAAAGTTATAAGGAAACATTGTTGACCCACCAAGTATAAAATCCTTGGTTCCATATTGTGGAAAATGTTCAACATCATAACTTTTCAGACAACAAAGACTTGAAATCTAAGATGTTATGAGTAGGATAACATAAGGGAAATTCCTCTCCCAAATGAGATGGTTCATACAACTTCAATTTGTTTATGTAATTGTTTGGATGGATGCCTAACTGATGGATACCTAACTATATATCATCAATGATATATATATAATATATATATATATATATATATATATAGATATATAGATATATATTAATTAAAATATATAATTATATATTATATATATATATATATATATATATATATAGTCATTCAAAAAAAATATTAATTTTCTTCTCTCTAAACATGTTTTTTACTTTTAAAGTTTTTTTTTTTTTTTTTTTTTTTTTTTTTTTTTTTTTTTTAATTGATCCCATTTTAAAAATATGTGTAGTTATATAAATTAAATGCTAGTAAACCACAAATACCATCAATTTAGTAGACAGCATCGAAACATTATTACATATTATAACATTTCAACTTTGCTAAAATAAAAAAAAAAATATAAAAAATAATTTTTGACTTTAAATTCTAATTATATTAATAGTATAAATAAAATTAATATATGTAGTTGAGCATATAATATTTAAAAAATAAAACAAGATTGTTAACCATAAATATTTTTTAATTTGCAACTATCCATATCAAATGCCCAAAAAGCTATATCTTAATTCTTATCACATTTGTTGACAGTAAATTATTTTGGACATAAATTTAAACCTGTTGATTTATATTATTATTTTGAATAAATTTTTTTTATATATTATTATAAATACTCTAAACTATTCCGTAGAAATTCAATCTCTATTATAAAATCTTTATTTCAAAATAAATAAATTAAACAAAATTACATTATTACCTCACATTTAGTATGTAATGTTAAAGGAAATGGAAAATGATGATCATAGCTCCTGTATTTCCCAACGTGCATTTAGTGAGTTTTTTCATGAGTTTTTTCATGATGAATTTGCTTGATGGATATATTTCCTCCCGTGACTCAAAGTCATGGAAAACTCATGTGCCAGTTGATGGATATATTTCCTTCCGTAATTCAAAGTCATGGAAAACTCATTTCCCAGTTGATGCATTCGTTTACGGGATTGGGGAATAATTTTTTTTGCTTGTTAAATAGTTTTTATAATTTATGAAGAAATTTCTAAAATTATTTAGTATTATGAGATTTTAGAATTAATTTACTAGTTATCTAAAAGTACTTTGGACAGTTTGGACTAACAACAAAGTGTCCAGCTTCACTTGCAACTCACTATCTACTCTAGTTAATAGAAAAGATTATTATATTTTTATTATATTTCACACTATGTATGTGGGGAGGTCCACTTATGTAAGAGCACTGACAACACCTTAATGAACACCTCATCCCAATGATTAATATGGTATATATAACATTTTCTTATAAATTTTATTAAAGTTACATATATATTTGTATCATTTTCAAATATATATATATATTTCTATTTAATTTACTTTTAGCGCAAACTTTATTTAACTATTGTTGTGTGTGTTTTTTTTTTTAATTTTATTATATTAATTAAATTTTGGTTTTTAAAAATGCGCAATTTTAAGAAACATATATACTTTATTTTCATTTCGTAAATTTTTTCAAATATATATAGTATATATATAATTAGTTGATAAATTACAAATTAAAAAACTAAATATTATTTAAAATATTATTAATTAATAAAAATAATAATAAATTAATATACTGATAAATATATATACATTTACGGAATTCAATGTTTACTCAGAAAATTTATTCATTTATCTAAAAATATAATAAATTTTATTATAAAATTAACTTAGTATCACGAAATAATCCATACCAAAGTATCCAAAATCATATAATTAAAATAAAATTAAAAAAATTAAAGATAAATTTAAACTTTTAATTTATAATATATTATAATGATATTCATTTTATCTTAAAAAAAAAATAAATTTTATTATAGATAAGGTGACCAGATCACTAATTTATCTATAACCCATATCCAAATCATAATGAAATTAAAATAAAATTAAAAAAATTTAAAGATAAATTTAAACCTTTAATTTATATATATTATAATGAATATGTTAAAGTTTGAACCTTTAATTTATATATATTATCATGAATACATTAACGCCTTAGTGCAGCGTTCCATGCACGAGCATCAACGTGAAAAGAAGATGATGACCATCTCAAAAGAGTTAGAATTTTTTTCACCGAAATTGATGCGAGCGAAAAAATGGTTACACTAAGTCTTATGGGGTAAGCGAGTTGGTAATCACAATGTAATGAAGTTCGTTAGAAAGGTGGGTTTCGTATTAAAGGTCACAAGTTCAATTTCCCCGGACTAAACTAGAGCTGTGGAGAGAGGCAGCCGCAGTTTTTCAGGGGTTATAATGATAGTGGTCAGAATAGACCCGTGTAACGCGAGTTGCAAAGTTGCTCCAATGACCAATTCCTCTGCTAACAAAAAAAACCATTACACTATCCAATAACGAAGGTCCTATGAAATTACATCGAATATATTAACGTGTAAAATTGTCCAAGTTCATAACCACTGTTTAACGCAATAATTGACCTTCGAACAAAATCATTACCCATTTAATTATAATTTTTAACTAGCCTATGCACTCGAGGTGCAAAGGGCACGGTGTTTGGGTTTTGTTTTATTTATTTTTTAATCCCTCGAATGTATATAAAAAACATTTGAAAACATTTAGGTTAACTGTTAATAATTTTCCAAAAACATAGATGATTGGGACATTTGCCTCTACAGGTATTAATGTACAAGGTATTAAACCTTAGAAGGTCCATATCTATTTATTAGAATTTTACATTGTATAAACTAAGAATAAACTTAATGTTGGATTCAGTCCAAAATATCTGTTTGAGTGACCCTTGAATATTTCTTTGACGTATACCATATTTCTAAAATCTATGAAATCTCTTTGAATCTTATCAACTTATACAAATTTGATTATATTATTTAACTAATTATTATTTAGACTTTTCTAAAAAGCTATAATATTTATAACAAAATCATTTCTTTTTAAGCAATGTCAAGACCCCTCTAAAATCATCAACAAAGTTGATTTGGGAAAATATGCCCCAACATCATAATCAATCTCTAATATATAACCTTTTAAGAATATAATTTTTTTTTATAAACCACATCCAAAAAACTTAATATTAAAATCACTTTCATAATTCTTAACCTTAAAACTAAAATATAATTAAACCATTAAAATATGATAAAATTTATAATTAAAAAATTATATAAATAATAATAATATCCCTTTTAAGGCACGAGCCAAGCCAAACCAAATTGTGTATGAGAGGCCCTTGCTTGTGGACAAATGGACTCACCTCCGCGCAGTGATTGACGGCTAAGTCTACAAAGGCAGACATACTCTACCTACCTTTGCTTTTGAACCTGTGACCTTTTAAGAGGAAATACATGCTCTTAACCATTAGACCCACTCAAGCTGTATCATATTTTCAAAACAATTTAATAATTTTAAATTTAAATAAATACATATTTTTTTTCTTTTCGTAAATTTATTTAAATTTCAAAATGTTAATGTCACAAGATACATTTAATTTTTTAAAAGCATTTTCAATTTAGTGCTAATAAATTAAATAAATGGTTAAAATCAATAGATACTAACTAAAAACCATATTATAGGTATCTTTATTCAACTTGCACATTCTCAATCTTAAAGGTCAAACATAATTTTTACTTGTCAGACTCTTATGTCAATCATTTTCCTAACAATCCACCTCACATGGTGATTATCATGTTTCAGTTTTCAAGAAAATTGTTGCCATTATGGATTTGAGATAAGATAGTTATTATCATTTCTTGGTCTCCAAGAAAATTAATGTTGTTCATCCAAACTTTTCATCAAAAAAGTCTAATAGGAAAAATAGTCATTAAGTCATTATCTTGTTACTTAATGTTGAAAATTCAATGATTTCATTGCAAATAAAGAGAATTTCAACCCTAAATAATATAGAATATTATATTTCCAAGGATGTTGTCTAATAGTTAGGTGCGGAGGTTTGATCAGTACAATTCTCATGATCTAATCTTGGACTACTTGAGAGCTAGGTGCGATTTCTTCTAATAAAAAAATAATATAAAAGTTAGATCACATGGAAAGCCAAAATGAACAAATCAAAATTTTATAAAGTATCGTGAGAAAACTACTTTTGAATTGTGACGAACCTAAACCTGGCCTATCGACCTAACAAATAAAATTATGTAAATATTTTTAGCAGTCACCTACAAACAATTGACTCCCACACTCAATAAGGTAAAAAAATTTAATAATCAATTGTAGACAATTTACTAGCACACTCACAACAATCTTAAACCTCAAATGGACTTGTTATATATTCACAACATCTTCTAGTCATGGTCACCAATCTTTTCCTTTCAATTTGTGTACATATACTTATTGAAACATAATTTATAGCATGCCATCTCAGGCTAATTCCAGGCAAAAGATTTGGATTTGCGAATAAATTAATTGTTTATGAGATAAATTGATGGTCGAAATGTTATGGTTGTGGTGGACTTTATGCATGGGTGGGCTTTACATGAGGGCCATGTGCCTTTGGCTCCCTTAACCAACCCTACACGTGCCAACAACCATTATTCAACACCATTTCACTCCTTTGTTAAGCTTTTTTCTGCTGCCAGGACTTACCTAGAGGGAGGCCATGGTCTAAACGCTTGATTTGTTGTAGAATTCCTTGACTAAGCTCGATCTTAA
>APFE031275184.1:25784-76853 GCA_000404065.3 Pinus taeda | reverse complement strand
TTACAAAGTTATAAGGAAACATTGTTGACCCACCAAGTATAAAATCCTTGGTTCCATATTGTGGAAAATGTTCAACATCATAACTTTTCAGACAACAAAGACTTGAAATCTAAGATGTTATGAGTAGGATAACATAAGGGAAATTCCTCTCCCAAATGAGATGGTTCATACAACTTCAATTTGTTTATGTAATTGTTTGGATGGATGCCTAACTGATGGATACCTAACTATATATCATCCCAATGATAATATATAATATAATTTTATATAATAAGATAATCGATATATATATATATATATATATATATATATAATAATATATATAATATATATATATATATATCATTTCAAAAAAATATTTAATTTCATCTATCTAATCTATGTTTTTTACTTTAAGTTTTTTTTTTTTTTTTTTTTTTTTTTTTTTTTTTTTTTTTTTTTTTTTTTTTTTTAATTGATGCATTTTAAAATGTTTAGTTATATAAAATAAATGGCTAGTAAACACAAATAACAATCAATTTATAAGAGCATCAAAACACTTATACATTATACTTTCACTTTGCTAAAATAAAAAAAATTTAAATAAATTTTACTTTAAAAATACATTATTATTAATAGGTAATAAATAAAAATAATCATATGAGTTGAGGCATATATATATTTAAAAAATAAACAAGATTGGTTAACCCTAAAGATTTTTTTAATTTGCAACTATCAAATCAAATGCCAAAAAAAGCTATATCTTAATTCATATCACATTTGTTGACATAATTATTTTGACATAAATTTAAGCCTTTGATTTATATATGATTATTATAATAAATTTTTATATATTATTATAAATACTCTAAACTATTCCGTAGAAATTCAATCTCTATTATAAAATCTTTATTTCAAAATAAATAAATTAAACAAAATTACATTATTACCTCACATTTAGTATGTAATGTTAAAGGAAATGGAAAATGATGATCATAGCTCCTGTATTTCCCAACGTGCATTTAGTGAGTTTTTTCATGAGTTTTTTCATGATGAATTTGCTTGATGGATATATTTCCTCCCGTGACTCAAAGTCATGGAAAACTCATGTGCCAGTTGATGGATATATTTCCTTCCGTAATTCAAAGTCATGGAAAACTCATTTCCCAGTTGATGCATTCGTTTACGGGATTGGGGAATAATTTTTTTTGCTTGTTAAATAGTTTTTATAATTTATGAAGAAATTTCTAAAATTATTTAGTATTATGAGATTTTAGAATTAATTTACTAGTTATCTAAAAGTACTTTGGACAGTTTGGACTAACAACAAAGTGTCCAGCTTCACTTGCAACTCACTATCTACTCTAGTTAATAGAAAAGATTATTATATTTTTATTATATTTCACACTATGTATGTGGGGAGGTCCACTTATGTAAGAGCACTGACAACACCTTAATGAACACCTCATCCCAATGATTAATATGGTATATATAACATTTTCTTATAAATTTTATTAAAGTTACATATATTTTGTTCATTTAAAATATATATATATTTTCTGTTTATTTATTTAGGCAACTTATAACATTGTTGTGTTTTTTTTTAATTTTATTTATAATTAATTTTTTTTAAAAATGCATTTTTAAGAAACATATATTTTTTAATTTGTTTTTTGTATTTTATCAAAATAATATATATATATATATATATTTAGTTTGATAAAATTACAAATTAAAAAAACTAATATTATTTTAAAATATTATTTATTAATTAAAAAGGATAAATTATATATTAAATATATACATTTACGGAATAAATGTTTAGTTCAGAAATTTGTTCATTTATCTAAAAAATATAAATAAATTTTATTATAATAATGTAACTTAATATCACGAAATTCATGCCACATATCCAAAATCTGATACAATTAAAATAAAATATAAAAATTAAGATAATTTAAACTTTTAATTAAATTTATAATGAATATTCTTTTATCTTAAAATATAAAATAACTTTTATTTATTAATGTACTCAAGATCACTATTATCTATAACACATATCAAAATCATATAAATTAATAATATAAAAATTTACGATAAATTTAAACCTTTAATTTATATATATTATAATGAATATGTTAAAGTTTGAACCTTTAATTTATATATATTATCATGAATACATTAACGCCTTAGTGCAGCGTTCCATGCACGAGCATCAACGTGAAAAGAAGATGATGACCATCTCAAAAGAGTTAGAATTTTTTTCACCGAAATTGATGCGAGCGAAAAAATGGTTACACTAAGTCTTATGGGGTAAGCGAGTTGGTAATCACAATGTAATGAAGTTCGTTAGAAAGGTGGGTTTCGTATTAAAGGTCACAAGTTCAATTTCCCCGGACTAAACTAGAGCTGTGGAGAGAGGCAGCCGCAGTTTTTCAGGGGTTATAATGATAGTGGTCAGAATAGACCCGTGTAACGCGAGTTGCAAAGTTGCTCCAATGACCAATTCCTCTGCTAACAAAAAAAACCATTACACTATCCAATAACGAAGGTCCTATGAAATTACATCGAATATATTAACGTGTAAAATTGTCCAAGTTCATAACCACTGTTTAACGCAATAATTGACCTTCGAACAAAATCATTACCCATTTAATTATAATTTTTAACTAGCCTATGCACTCGAGGTGCAAAGGGCACGGTGTTTGGGTTTTGTTTTATTTATTTTTTAATCCCTCGAATGTATATAAAAAACATTTGAAAACATTTAGGTTAACTGTTAATAATTTTCCAAAAACATAGATGATTGGGACATTTGCCTCTACAGGTATTAATGTACAAGGTATTAAACCTTAGAAGGTCCATATCTATTTATTAGAATTTTACATTGTATAAACTAAGAATAAACTTAATGTTGGATTCAGTCCAAAATATCTGTTTGAGTGACCCTTGAATATTTCTTTGACGTATACCATATTTCTAAAATCTATGAAATCTCTTTGAATCTTATCAACTTATACAAATTTGATTATATTATTTAACTAATTATTATTTAGACTTTTCTAAAAAGCTATAATATTTATAACAAAATCATTTCTTTTTAAGCAATGTCAAGACCCCTCTAAAATCCAATCAACAAAGTTGATTTGGGAAAATATGCCCCAACATCATAATCAATCTCTAATATATAACCTTTTAAGAATATAATTTTTTTTTATAAACCACATCCAAAAAACTTAATATTAAAATCACTTTCAAATAATTTTACCTTAAAACTAAAATAAATTAAAATTAAAATAATGATAAAATTTATAATTTAAAAAATTATATATAATAATAATATCCATTTTAAGGTCACAGCCAAGCCAAAAACCAAATTGGTGTATGAGAGGGGCCCCTTGTTTTGGGACAAAGGACTCACCTCCGCGCAGTGATTTGACGGCTAAGTCTACAAAGGCAGACATACTCTACCTACCTTTGCTTTTGAACCTGTGACCTTTTAAGAGGAAATACATGCTCTTAACCATTAGACCCACTCAAGCTGTATCATATTTTCAAAACAATTTAATAATTTTAAATTTAAATAAATACATATTTTTTTTCTTTTCGTAAATTTATTTAAATTTCAAAATGTTAATGTCACAAGATACATTTAATTTTTTAAAAGCATTTTCAATTTAGTGCTAATAAATTAAATAAATGGTTAAAATCAATAGATACTAACTAAAAACCATATTATAGGTATCTTTATTCAACTTGCACATTCTCAATCTTAAAGGTCAAACATAATTTTTACTTGTCAGACTCTTATGTCAATCATTTTCCTAACAATCCACCTCACATGGTGATTATCATGTTTCAGTTTTCAAGAAAATTGTTGCCATTATGGATTTGAGATAAGATAGTTATTATCATTTCTTGGTCTCCAAGAAAATTAATGTTGTTCATCCAAACTTTTCATCAAAAAAGTCTAATAGGAAAAATAGTCATTAAGTCATTATCTTGTTACTTAATGTTGAAAATTCAATGATTTCATTGCAAATAAAGAGAATTTCAACCCTAAATAATATAGAATATTATATTTCCAAGGATGTTGTCTAATAGTTAGGTGCGGAGGTTTGATCAGTACAATTCTCATGATCTAATCTTGGACTACTTGAGAGCTAGGTGCGATTTCTTCTAATAAAAAAATAATATAAAAGTTAGATCACATGGAAAGCCAAAATGAACAAATCAAAATTTTATAAAGTATCGTGAGAAAACTACTTTTGAATTGTGACGAACCTAAACCTGGCCTATCGACCTAACAAATAAAATTATGTAAATATTTTTAGCAGTCACCTACAAACAATTGACTCCCACACTCAATAAGGTAAAAAAATTTAATAATCAATTGTAGACAATTTACTAGCACACTCACAACAATCTTAAACCTCAAATGGACTTGTTATATATTCACAACATCTTCTAGTCATGGTCACCAATCTTTTCCTTTCAATTTGTGTACATATACTTATTGAAACATAATTTATAGCATGCCATCTCAGGCTAATTCCAGGCAAAAGATTTGGATTTGCGAATAAATTAATTGTTTATGAGATAAATTGATGGTCGAAATGTTATGGTTGTGGTGGACTTTATGCATGGGTGGGCTTTACATGAGGGCCATGTGCCTTTGGCTCCCTTAACCAACCCTACACGTGCCAACAACCATTATTCAACACCATTTCACTCCTTTGTTAAGCTTTTTTCTGCTGCCAGGACTTACCTAGAGGGAGGCCATGGTCTAAACGCTTGATTTGTTGTAGAATTCCGTGACTAAGCTCGATCTTAACTAGGTGTTGTTTCTGGTCCAAGGAGGTAAAATTATCATTCGATAACATGAGTGTTAAATGTATGATGATTTTCATAGACCTCTTTGCAATCATCAGAACCATGGATAAAATGGAGAAGGCATATGTCTGTTACATAATTTCCTCAAAAGATTACGAACCAGAGTGCACAAAGCTAATTGCAAAATTTAAAACCCTAATAACTTCTTTGGAAGATATAGTCCCATATCAAAAAAAATTAACAGAATTTACGCGGAGAGGAAGAGTAAAATTATTTCGCAAAGCTATTTTTGCGCAGCTTGATTTCACGGAGTCACAGAGGAAGATTCGCGTAGCTACACAGAGACTTAAAAACACAGTATTCACTCACAGAAAAAAACGAAGTAGAACAAAGTTTGGAGCAACACAATAATAACTTAGCATTGAATTCTAAAACATGAAAAGACATTCACATGAGTCTATGGCTCATTCACCAAGTAAAAACAAGGTTTATAGAGATTTTCGCTTCACACGGAATAACACACAATAAAACACAATAACTATTGTTTTCAAGCACCTACCAAAATTTGCTCCACCATTTTATTCTCAGAGACTCTTGCTCTTTTTTTTTCTTTCTTACTCGCAAAATGACTTTTGGGTGCTTTTTTTATCTCAACATACAATTTTTTTTACATTAATGCATGAGAGAGCAAATAATTAATACATTGTTATTGTTCAGTGTGATCAGAATCATGTATGTGTTTGTGGACTGTGGGCTATAGTCACGGAATGAATGCTTTCCCATATCTATTTACCAAAATACTTTAAATGCCTTAAATTCTTTGTTGTGTTTTGAAATGGTTCACATGGTACTTTTGTTCTGGCTTCAGTCCTTCCATTTTAAAACAGAGATGCAACTTGCAAGATACTTCTGACAAGTATGGCTGCTATTAGGGTGTTTAACACGGTGGTTGGGATTAATATTTCCAACACTCCCCCTTAATCAAAATTGCTGCCATTGACAATTCCCAAACAGTTTCTGAAATAAGCAAAACTTTCACGTGTCAATGGCTTTGTGAAGATATCAACAAATTGTTCTTGTAACCTACAGTGTTGCAACACAATTTCATCATTGTTAATCAACTCTCTGATTAAATGATATTTATCATCAATATGATTGGGCCTCTTGTGAAAGACAAAATTCTTTGACAATGCAAATGTTGAGGTGTTGTCGTAGAAAATAGTCGTTGTTCTCTCTTGGTCATGACGAAGATCTCTCAACATCCTTCTCATCCAAACTGCTTGACACGCTACTAATGTTGTTGCGACATATTCAGCTTCTGTTGTTGATAGTGACACTATTGGTTGCTTCTTGGAGACCCATGAAATGGCTCTGGAACCCAAATGAAAAACATATCCTGATGTGCTCTCTCTGTCATTGACACTTCCTGCCCAATCACTGACAGTGTAACCAACCAGCTTGAAATCACTTATTGCTATGTAAAAAATTCCATACTGTTCTGTCCCATTAACATACCTTAGAATCCTTTTTGTTGCTTCCCAATGTCTCTCCTTAGGTGTCTCCATGAACCTTGACACCAAACTTACTGCATACATTATATCTGGCCTAGTGGCAGTCAAATACATCAAGTTGCCTATCATGCTTTTGTATAATGTCAGATTGACATTGCTGCTACAATCTTCTTTTCTCAACTTCAACCCCATGACAGTTGGAGTTGGTGTGGGCTTGTTGTTCTGTATTTTAAACCTCTCCAAAATGTCTACCACATACTTCGCTTGAGAGATAAAAATGCCATTTTATGTTTGCTTCACTTCTATGCCCAAGAAATATCTTAACAACCCCAAGTCAGTGATTTCAAATTCATTTTTCATGACTTGTTTGAAATTTGCGATGAGGAAATCATCACTGCCTGTAAAGATCAAATCATCTACATATAAGACAACAATAATAATTGTACTATTGCTCTCTTGATGTACAGAGTAGGTTCACCATCACATTTGTCAAAACCATTGTCCAAAAAGTAGGCATCTATCCTGCTATACCATGCGCGTTGTGCTTGCTTAAGCCCATAAAGAGCTTTCCCCAACCGATACACTTTTTCTTCTTGGCCTTCAACTTTATAACTAGACGGTTGTGCAACCTACACTTCCTCTTTCAACACTCTATTCAGGAACATTGATTTTACGTCCATTTGATACACTTTCCATTTATGTTGCACAACAATCGCCACAACTGCGTGCACTATCTCCATTCTCGCAACTAGCATGAACGTCTCTACGTAATCTCATCCATGTTGCTGCTTGTATTCTTGCACAACTAGCCTTGCTTTGTGCCTTTCAATCTTTACTTACCTCAATGTTACTTTTGGTCTTATAGACCCACTTCACACCAATTACATGTTTTCCTTCGAGAAGGCTCACTAACTCCCATGTGTCATTCCTTTCTATTCCTTCTATTTCTTTCGAGTCCATTTCCGCAACCCATTTTCCTACTTTGACTGCATCTTCAAAATGGATTGGGTCACCTACATGACCAAATAATGAAAATAAGGAATTCAAACCAACGCTGCTATCAACTTCTTCTTACTCATAAAGTTCATTTAAATTTCTAAATTTTGGTCTTCTTATGCTTGCTAAAGATGGGCTTGACATGTCACTTGGTGTTGCGCTTTGTAGTGTGCTTGGAGAAGCAGTTTCTTGGCTTCGAGAAACTGTCCTAATATTTGTTGATTGTGTTGCTTGTTGCATGCTTTATTGTGCTTGAATAAGTGTCGATGGAGTCATTGTTGAGGAATTATTCGTTGTTGTTAATTCCTCTTTTTCCTCATGTGGTATACATGTTTTGACATTGACCATCTTTCTTAAAATTCCATCCCATGCTTTCTCTTCTATAAACTGCACATCTCTGTTGATTATGACCTTCTTGGTTAATGGATTGTATAGTTTGTATGCGTTGGATTCATTACTGTATCCAAGAAATATGCATTTCTCCCCCTCGTTATCCAAATTCTTCCTCAACTCATCTGGGACATGTGCATATGCCACACATCCAAAAAATCTCATGTGGGTGACACTATGCTTTATTCCATTCCATGCCTCTTCAGGAACTATGTTCTAGATGCTTTTGGTTGGACATCTATTCAAGATATATGTTGCACAAGCAACAGCTTCAGCCCAATAATCATTTGGCAAATGCTCTACCTTCGTCATACTCCTTTCCATTTCCATATTGGTCATATTCTTCCTTTCTGCCACACCATTTTGTTGAGGTGTATACCTTGTTGTAAATTGCTTTTGAATTCCATGCTCCTTTCAAAATCAAAGGAAATCATTTGATATGTATTCTCCACCTCTGTCAGTCCTGAGGACTTTGATGTAGTGTCCATTTTTATTCTCAACAAGACCTTTGTATTGGCGAAAGTGTTCAAACATTCACTTTTATGTTTTAGGGGATAGACCCATGTCTTCCTTATGTAGTCATCTATGATGGTCAATACATAATGGATTCCACCAATTGATGGTGTTTGCATTGGTCCACATAAATTTGAGTGGACAATCTCCAAAGATGCCTTTGCCCTTACTAACCTTCCTGCTGGAAATGTCTCTCTATGTTGCTTGCCCAAGATAGATCCTTCACATAGGCTGTCCAGTTTTTCTATGAGTGGAAAACCCTTCACCATGCCTTTCCTATGCAGCAAACTCACACCCCCAAAGTTGAGATGACCAAATCTCAAATGCCGTAACTAGTTTTCATCTTTTACCTCTGTTTGAAAGTTTACTTATGTGACAGTTGCCTCTTTTCTTCCATTCTCTTGTGAGTTCATTGAGAGTTATGCTTGTGCACCTTATTTCTACAAATCTGATTTTAATTTTAGGGGAAAGATTATATTGTTTGTCATCTGAACCTTTACAATCAATTGTTTGCTTGGAGGCCTATCCAAAATTGTGTATACGTCATTTTTGAAGAAGACATTGTAGCCCTTTTGCATGAGTTGTCCAATGCTTATGAGGTTATGCTTCAGACCGGGGACAAAGTAAACATTTGAGATGTACTTCTTCTCCCCCTTCTTTGTTAGGATATTAACTCTACCCTTTCCCATAACAAAGACTTTGCTATCAGTCCCTAATGTCACTTCAGATTTCACACGTTCATCCAGATTGGAAAACATTTCTATGTTTCCTGACATGTGGTTGCTACACCCTGAATCTAGATACCATATATCACTTTTCTTTTCTTGTGCTACATTATAGGCTAGAAACATGTTATCATGGTTCTGATTTTCTTTTGTGAAATTTAAACTTGGTTTGTTACTAATATCATATTGCTTCTTTCTACATTCATTTTCATAATGATCATACTTCTTAAAGTAATGACATTGAACTTGAGATTTATCATACCTCTGAACTTGTGCTTGAGTTTGAAGGGCTTCTTCTTCCACCTATACGTGGGCTTCTTCCTCTTCCTCTAGCATATGATCTTGCTCAGCCTCTACCTTGACCAAGTGAAACTTGTGTCTTGAAGGCATGCTCCAATGAGGAGCTTATTGCTCTATTCAGTCTATGTTCATGAGAAATTAATGATGCATTAAGCACATCCACTTAGAACTGTGAGAGATCCTTTGTCTCTTCTATGGCCACAACAATGGCATCAAACCTTGCTGACAGACTTCTCAAAATTTTCTCAACTATTCTTCTATCCTCAAGTGTCTCACCATGAGCCCTGATTGGAGTAACCAACCCACTTACATGTGTAAAAAATGAGTCTACATTCTCAGCCTCTTTCATATAAAGTGTTTCAAAGTCTCTTCTCAACATTTGTAGCTTTGTTGTCTTGACTTTTGCCATGCCTTGGTAGGCTATCTCGAGGGTATCCCATGCTTGCTCAGACTTCGTTGTTGCTGCAACCCTTGGGAAAATAATTTTGTGAACTACTTTGAAAATATAGAGCAGGGTTTTTGAATTCTTCTTGCTGTTGTCCCTTAACAAATCTATTTCTTGTTGAGATAAGGCATTGGATGCTGTTGCATTTGTTGGTTCTTGAAAACCATTTTCCACCAAATCCCAAATTCCTTGACAAGAAAACAAGGCCTTCATTGTAATAGCCCAATAATCATAATTTTTTCCATTAAAGAGGATTAGTCAAGCTTGTGATTGATGTTTTCATTTCTGGGCGTAAGAAAAAAAAGCTTTCTACCTGTTGGTAAATATGCTAAAAACAATCTTCCCTCAATATAATTTTAACTGCAAGTAAAAACACTTGTTTTTACACTAAGAGAGTTTAACCCGCTCTGATACCATGTCAAAAAATTGAATTGAATTTACGCGGAGAGGCAGAGTCAAATTATTTCGTGCAAAATCACGGAGCTAGATTTAGCGCAACTACATAGAGACTTAAAAACACAGTATTCACTCACGGCAAAAAAACAAATTAACAAATTAGAACAGAGTAAGTTTGGAGAAACATAATAATAACTTAGGATTGAATTCTAAAACATGAAAATACATTCACATGAGACTGTGGCTCATTCAACAAGTAAAAACAAGTTTTACAGAGATTTTCACTTCACCCAGAATAAAACATAGTAAAACACAACAATTGTTGTTCTCAGGCGCCCACCAAAATTTGCTCCTCCATTTTCTCCTTAGAGACTCTCCCTCTTCTTTTTTCACTTTCTTACTTGCAAAATGACTTTTAAATGCTTCTTTATCTCAATATACAATGTTTTTTATATTAATGCATGAGAGAACAAATAATTAATACATTGTCGTTGTTGAGTGTGATCATAATCATGCAGGTGTTTTTGGAGTCTGGGCTATAGTCGTCAAATGAATGCTTGCCCATATCTATTTACCAAAATATATTAAATGCCTTAAATTCTTTGTTGTGTTTCGGAATGGCTCCACTCACAAATATGGCTGCTGTCAAGGTACTTTTGTTCTGGCTTGAGTCTTTCCATCTTCAAACATAGACTCAACCTGCAAAAATACTCACAAATATGGCTGCTTTCAAGGTGTTTAACAGGGTGGTTGTGATTAATATTTCCAACATCCCTCAATGAACTCTCTGAAACTTAATATGGTGGTGGTGGATCAGTTATACCCCGCGCTTGCAGACCTTTTTCTATAAGAGTAAGAATTTACTTGTTATTGCAAATCCTAAAGTTCTATGATGATCTTCAACTAATTTGGTATTGTTGGAAAGACACGTATGGTGTTATGTTGTAGAATTTTATCAGGATGGGTGAGTTGTATAAAAGGATCAAAGGTTGAAATGTTGATTAAGCTCCGGAGGGAGGACCAAATCCTATGGTTGCCGACCTACGCCAATATTATTTATAAAGTGAATTCATATATAATTTTGAATGGCCACTAGAAACTATTACAAGGTAACGGTAGAAATGATGAAGATTTTGATCAAATATATTAAAATATCTTTAACGCTAAGTGATGAGATCAAATTTAGCATGAACTGTTTGTTCTGTTTTTTTCTATCCAAAGAACTTATAAATACCTGGAATGATATTTAGGTTTGGGTATTAGGATTCTCAATTGCATTATTAAACAAAATAAGTCACCTTAGAGAACACACACCCTATATATGAAGGTGGTGAAGAAAATTCAAAGAAGAAAGATACAAATGAAAAGCCAACGGAACAGATTCAACCCCTAAATTTTGAAGCAAAGCTTATAATAGGATTAGAGAAATTCTTCTCAGTTGTGGGGTAAATTGTTCTCCATTATGAGTTCTCTTAGAGAGGATTGAGTCAATTTTGGGTTTTATTTATTTATGTTACTGTTACCGTTTGGAATCGTTTACATCTCTTTTTGTTCCGGAAGAAGATTTATAAATGTTAGAGGGCCCTGTTCATGAATCACAATCATATCGAAGAGGCTTTTTCAGATGTGCTACACTCCTCAATTTGTCTCTAACTACAGCTAGGGTTTTGTTGCTCCTAGGGTAACGGGTAAATAGGAAGAGGTCAGCTCGTAAGTCCATCATGTTCTTCATGTATGTTTTTGCTTTGTGCAATATTTTTGTATGTTGTCAACATTGTTTTACATGAGTAAATAAATTTGAATTGTATGCCTGAAAGCAAGCAATGACAGTCATCTACAGAATGTGAACTCACTTTCAACTGGATATTTAATCACTTTGACCCCACTTCCGGATTCGATTGGTAGTGTTTTGAAGACAGGACCATTCTGGTTCCATTTTCTACCCAAAGAGTGTTCGATGGTGAGTTGGCCTCTTTGGACCAAGTGGATATCTACAGATGGACAGTCACTCTAAGTTATACAAAACAAGAAACACACCTAGTAGCGCGATTTTGGTTAGTTGAATCTAGATTTTGTGCAGAGTCGTCCCATTCACTCTCAGCTATACAAAACATGAAGAAGTTGATTCGGCGACGATATTGTCTTCCATGAGAAGAATATATTGGTAAATGCATTTCTAGCGCAATAAAAGCCATATTGATAAATACATTTTTAGCAAAATAAAAGTGACATTGTTCAGATTCATGACAATGGTTGAAAACAACTAATCAATATAATTATAATAATATTTTATTTGAAACCTAAAAAAAAAAAAATTAGCATTTATGTTTTGTTTATATAAAAAATGCACTGTAATGAGTTTATTTTAATTTGATTATGTTCTTTATTTCATGTTTAAGCAATTTTGTGAATATAAATTCGATGACTTTGTGTAATGTCCAAATTCAAATCTAATGCTAACACTTCAGTGCTTTTAGGGTAGTCCCTTCCTCTAGATTGATTACCGGTTTAATCAATTTTGTGAATATAAATTCGATGACTTTGTGTAATGTCCAAATTCAAATCGAATGCTAACACATCTTTTAGCGTAGTCCCTTCCTCTAGATTGATTATGGGTTTAATCAATTATGCGAATATAAATTCGAGTTTCTTTTTGTAATGTACAAATTCAAATCTAACGCTAACACTTCAGTACTTTTAGCGTTGTCCCTTCCTCTAGATTGATCATCTTAACACTCTATCGAGGTGATATAGGCTATAACAAAAAAATACATTGACATGAACGAACAAATTTTATAATAAGATGAAGCCACATATTTTATAATATTATCTGGTATCTTCTATGCTCCGAATCAACTCCACCACCTCCTCCATATAATGATATGGATGTTTTTATTAGCTGACCAACGAACCTGACATCCGTAGGCAATCTCCAGGTCTAGGTAGCGAAATCAGAAACTTAGGAACTTATTGTACATTTCATGTGTGGCTACAAAGGCACAGTTTCAACCACGGTTCTTGTTACCAAATTCTTTATTTCAATACTGGCAACACTGAAGCCATCTCTGTATTTGTAACCGTAATGAAAAACTCTGCAAATGTCAAAAGCAACCTTCTTGTAAGAGATGGGAACACCGCTGTCGGGTCTAAGTAACTCCCAATTCAGTTCCTTGGTTAAGTTATCGACCATAGCATTGACTTGATTGACAGCATCTTCCTCTGTTATTCCAGGATGGTCTTTCATATAACACGATACGGCCGAAGCTTCTTCTCCACGCGCCCTGTCAGCCTGCATTCACCATGCCAATGTCACTATAATATGTATACGAAATCTAAATGATTGCAGAACATATCCCATTTCAATTGTTTTGACATAAAAGGTTATGGGGATTACCTTGTAGCATTGAGTGTCACCTTTCAGTCGAAGGATGGCACATATCAAATCATTGAATTTCGATGGAAAGTCAATTTCCTGCAGGATTCGAGGCGGAAGAGGAAACCCCAAAGTCAGCATGGGTTCGAGCGTGGTTATGCGAGAGCCGAAGCTGACCTTCCCATTCTCGAGGTACTCGTCGAACGTGGGAAGATAACCACTGGAAATCCACTTGGCTTCTTGTATATAAGCACCAATAAAAGCCTCCCACTGAACAGGCACAAGAACAAGCAAAACAAAATTAACTGATCATCACTCAGTGAAATCATTCCCCTAAATATTTGTATAGGTATGCTTTATTATTGTTCATACAGATTTTCGAGCATAGCTGACTGTATCCCAGCCTTGAATTTTCTGCGCCTCTCGTGCCATTTCGTTGATGTTGTCGTAAACCGCCATGTACACTCCTTCCATATAATCTGGAAGACACTCTATCGAAGACGGATCCCATCTGATCATTATAAACACAATTTTTAGTATGCAAAGGTAATATTTGTTCACTCCATTAGTAGTATACATTTTCTTAATTTCACAGTAAAGTTATTTAAATTAGAGAAGTTGGGTATATGTGTTTGGGGGATGGATGTTGGTTATATATATATATATATGAAAGAACAACAAAAGTCAAAGAGCGTTAGGGCTACACCGTAAAATAGGTTTCCCTAGGTAAATGCAATTATCACCTCTTAAACGCTGCGGTTAAGAGTTCGAGCTCCTCCATTGTTCCGAAGGTGTCGTAGATATCGTCGAGAATCGTGATCATATGACTTATTTTACCAAATCCTAGTCGAAACGCAGAATGTTTAGGATCATTTGCAATGCAAGCTGCTAAAGTGTAATATTCCACGTGACGATGCCGTGAGAATGTTATTTCAGGGAATCCATAATCTTTCCACCATCTACACATATAAACATCAGGTATTTACATTCTTAAATTTTTCAAGACTCAAATCCAATTAATTTGCAAATGATATGCAATGACAGCTCATCACCTCGAGAGAGATTGTAATTCTCTCTTTACTAGAGAGTGAAAAATGTTGAATTCCAGTTTTGCAAGCTCTAACAGTTTCTCCCTGATCAAATATGGCGTCCTAAACCAAAAATTGCGGCAGCAATCAATTGAAAATTTTACATGGATACTAAATTATGAAGATACAGATTTCCAGGAAGACAAACAACGTCACACGGCCTTGCAGAGCTGTGTTTGTTCACGTATTAACATATATTCAGACTCATCCATCTTTAGCTCAGACCTTATAGTAAGATTTTGAATTTCTCTCCGAGTAATATTTGTGCATTTAACTACAAAAAAAAAAGGCATTGTTGACTTTATGATATCGAAATAAAATTGATGAGCCTACTCAAATGTAGTGTCCTCTCCAAATACGTCGATGTACATTCTTGTTTCCATCCTTGGCAGATTCGTGTGCCAACCAAATTCAAGAAGATACTCTATCTGCGATCCATAAATTTGAAACTATAAAATACACATCGCAACAAATAATGAAATATCATGCTAAGTGGTATCGTATTACAGTCTCACCTCTTGTGAAAGACCGGAGGGCGGAATCTTTTGTAGGGCATCTTTTAAATACATTGTAGAGAAGATTTCAGCCGCCTCCATAATTTTTTCGCCAGGAAAGGCAATGAGAGATGCCCGAAATAAATTGAGGACATCTCTTATCTCTCCTTCTGTTTGAATGGCAGAGCAAGTAAACTGCCCCTTCTCGTTTTTGAAGTGATCCAGAACATCTGGTATCAATGTATAAAGTAATGTCAGGCAACGTCTCCACGTAAATGTTAGTTATAATGAAAAGTTGAAAGAGTAATTAATTAATGAAACCCTGACATACGTGAAGACACTGTGTATCCGTGTAGTCGGAGAGTTCGAAGGCCCAAGGCAGTTGAGTTGAGATCAGTCACACCACTTTCTCTGCCACGTCCAATGCCTTTTTCGGTCCAATAACTGCGGAGTAAAGAATTTTCTTGTTTCAATCGTGTGTATTCCATATATAAGCATAGATTAAAACTGATTATAATGATATGGGGACAGACCTGTAAACATGATCCAGAGCAGAATTTATCTCGTCTTTGAAATGCCTATCGATTCCCAACCGTTCAACGCTATCGACCATCCAGAGGCGGTGATGGAGGTCACTGAGGGGACTGGTGAATACTCCATCCTCCACTGACATTAAATCGAAGATATTTTTTACTTCCCCTATAAGTTTATCAGCGCGCTTACGGTAAGAAGGTGCCTGAATCATATACAATAAATTGGAGCAGAAAATTAATTCATGAACTAATTGTAAAAGAGAAAAGTAATACGCAGAAGAAGAAATTCAGATGAAGGAGTTAAGGACCTCATAGGAAGTGGAGAGAGAGGCTATGGAATCATCGTCCCAAAGGTTGGAATGATGACCAGCTATGCGTCTTGGTACCCCATCCTCATTAGAAACGGAGGTGGTCGAACTCATGCTCATAGAAGGTGCTATGGATTTCCCTCCCCTGCACATTCCAAGATTTGGGACTGTACTATGGATAGCTTTCAGCTCATGACTAAAACCGAACAACGTTCTGCGCAGACACAGTTTGGAATTCAACGGGACAGCAGAAACCAGAGCCATTTACGTTGGCTTATATGTTATGATACGTTTTGGCCTACATAGACGGCTCAAGACAACGAACTCAAATTTATGCAGGTGAATCCTTCTCGTATTCCCCATATATAGAGCTTCAGGATGGATTGCTAACACACTTCAATCTTAAAACAACCAGAGCTGTCCAAAAACCAAAGGATTCTAATGTACGTTCATGTCACACTTTTCAATGAATATATTGCTAGACTTTAAAGTCAATACATGAATGATTAAAATAGGATGAAGAAGTCAATAAATATACTCTTATCGTAGTCTTCAAAAGTCATAGATATATTATTAACATGATGGAAAAACATAAATAAACTTAATGTTATTATATTTTAAGAAGTCATTACCTATATTAATAAAATAGTCTTAAAATGTCATAAATTTACTATGAATGTAGTTTTAAAGAATAAATAAATATACTATTTAAAATTTAATAAATATGTTATTTAACTATATTTAATAATTAATAAATTTATTATTGAAATAATTAATAAATAGTTTCTAATATAATTATATAACCAATTTAATATATAATCATTGAAATAGATAAAAAATAAAAATAAAAATAAAATAATTGATCTTACTTATTTTGATTGATGGATTTTTCTGAATTTTTTAGTCACAACATTCGAGTTTAGATCTATCTTCACTATCGATTTATAAGGTGCGAGAGCTATCAAATTTCTCAAGGTGCAACTTTCTTTTTTAGTGCAAAACTTGAGGAAAGGTTTGCACCTCTAGAGATTTGATACCTCTCAGAGCTTGATAAATTGATCTAGGGTGGTTTTAGTCATGTGCGGCCAAGAAAAATCTATCCAAGATATGATTAATTTTATCAATAATACGAAAATACATCTAATATTTATATTATCTTTCTAAATATGCTAAATATGTCTGAGATTAATCTTGTCATTTTAATTTTAAATTTGCTTAGTTACTTCCTAAAAATATTGTTGATAACTTTAATGACGAAAAATGTTGAAATAAAAACTTTGAATGCAAAGGGACAATGTAATCGTATTGAAAGATAGAAAATATGAATAATAAGAATGTAGTCATTACAAAATATTCAATACTATTATTCTTATTGTCAACCTTGTTAGTTGTGTCATTTTTTCATATCCATTATATGAAAAGGACACTTGGAATCATAAATAACTGGAGCTATTGTAGTAAACGTCATACCTTGTCTCTCTTCCTCTACAATATTAATAGGTTAAATTACTATAACACAAAAATCAATGTATATTGCTAATAAGTTTTTGTGCTTACACTGAAATCAATGCACATGGTTAATACAATTACTTTAAAATTAATGTATCATTATGCATCCAATTACATCAAATCAAAATTCAACATTTACACTGAAATCAATGCATCTAATGCAAGCAATTAAATAAGATTAGAAAACAATTTCTAAATTGAAACCAATGCATCTAATGCAAGAAATCAAATAGGATTGAAATCAACATCTAGACTCAAATCAATGCATCTAGTGAGGGTATGAAAATAGGACTAGATACCAACATCTACACTGAAATCAATGCATTTAGTGCAAGAAATCAAATAGGATTAAAAATCATCTACATTTAAATCAATGCATCTAATGCAAGCAATCAAATATAATTAGAAATCAACATCTACATTGAAATCAATGCATCTAGTGAAAACAATGAAATAGGATTAGAAATCACCATCTACACTGAAATCAATGTATTTAGTGCAAGCAATCAAATAAGAGTATAAATGATCTACATTGAAATCAACGCATCCAATGCAAACAATCAAATATCATTAGAAATCATCATCTACACTAAAATCAATGCATCTAGTGCAAGAAATCAAATAGGATTAGAAACCACTATCTACACTGAAATCAATGTATCCAATGCAATAAATATTCTTCCCTCTCTCCCCCCTCCATGTATATCTGTATCTCCCTCCATCTCTCCTTTGTCTCTCTATCTCATCCCCCAAACACACTCACTCTCTCACTCCATATATATCAATCTCTATGTGCCTCCCTCTCTCTCTTCATCTCTCTCTTCTTCCCTCTCTTCACCTTCCATCAAAATCTCTATCTCCCTCTATATCTGTATATCACCCTCAAAACATATGCTCTCTTTCCCCAATATATCTATCTATCCCTACACCCTCCTCTCCCTCCCTCTCTCTCTCTCTCTCTCTCTCTTCCCCTTCTCTCCCTCTCCCTCACTTATATCTCTCTTTCCTCTTGCTCTCCTCACTCTCTCTCTCTCTCCATCTTCCTTAGCACCCCCATCTCTCTCCATCTTTCTCTCTCTATGTCTTTCTTCTTACCTTCCTCTCTCTCCCCCTCCAACTTCATCTCTCTTTCCCTCCCTCTCTCCACTCTCTCAAATCCTCTCTCTCTCTCTCTCTCCAACTCTGTTATTATATCCCTCCCTCTCTCCTTCACTCCCCCCTTCTCTCCAACTCACCCCCAACCATATGCACTCTTTCTCGATATCTCCCTTTTCACTCCCTCTCTCTCTCCACTTCTCACTTTCTATGTTTTCCTTCTTCCCTCCCTCTCCCCTTCTCCGACTCTATCTCTTTGCCCGTCCTTGTCTCCCCCTCCAACTCCATCTCTTTATCCCTCATCTCCTCCTCTTTCCCTCCCTCTATCCTCCTCTCTCTTGTCATTCCCCTCTCTTCCTTTCTCTCCTACATCCATCTATCTTCCCCCATCACTCTCTCTCTCTCTCTCTTCCCTCCAATCCTCTCTTCCCCAATTACTCTTCTCTTGTCTCTCATTCTTCCTCCCTTTTCCTTTCTCTCCGTTTCCCTCTTTCTCCCCACATCACTCTCTCTCTCTCTCTCTCTCTCTCTCTATATGTTATTGCATCTCTCCCTCTCTCCTTATCTCTCTTTATCTCCCTTCTTCTTTTCATCTCTTCTTTTTTGTGTCTTTATCTCACCCCTAAATATACACACACTATCTCCATCTCTCCCTTGTCGCTCCCCCTCTCTCTCTCCAGTTCTCACTCTCTATGTATTTCTTCTTCCTTCCCTCTCTCCCCCTCCAACTCCATCTCTCTATCCATCCCTCTCCCCTCCTCTCTCTCAAGCCACCTCTCTCGTCCTTCTTCTCTCATCCTTCTTCTCTCCCTTTCCCTCCTACCTCCCTCTCTCTTCTCCCATCTCTCTGTCTCTCCGCCCTCCACTCCTCTCACTATCTCCCTCCCTCTCTCTCATCCCTCCATCTTTATGTCTCCATCTCCCTCTCTTACCCTTCTCTACCTCTCTCACTCATCTCCCTCTCTATCTTTCTTAATTCCTCTTCTCCCCTCTCATTCATATTTTCTCCACCTCTCCATTGTCAGCCTTCCTATCTCTCTACCTCTATCACTCTATCTCTTTGTTCTTCCCTCCCATATATATATATATATATATTATATAAGAGAGAGAGAGAGAGAGAGACGAGAGAGAAGGAGAATAATATATCTCGATTTTGATATATTTTAATATATATTATAAATACAAAATTTTATTGCTTTTCAAAGTATTAAATATAATATAATTAATATTTAATTCTTTAATATTAATGTTTGGTTAATAATGGTTTTTTTGCATGGTATTAAATAAATTAATTTTGGCCATGGTAATTGGCCCATTAGGCTTACCTAAAATAATTTTTTATTTTTTTAGTTTTGGTAGACCTGCTTTATATAAATTTATAATGTGTTTATACATAATAATAATTAGATTGATTTTGAAATAGGGGCGACATCTATGTCTCTCACTAGTCTCCCTCTCTATCTTTCTTGATTCCTCTTCTCTCCTTACCTTCAAATTTTCTCCACCTCTCCACTGTCAGCCTCCCTATCACTCTATCTCTTTGTTCCTCCCTCCCATATATATATTTAGAGTTATTATATATATTATATATATATATTTATTTATTAGAGAGAGCAGAGGTAATTATCTCATATATATAAATATATTATATATAAAAATTTAATATTGCTTATTCCAAGTTATTAAAATAATAATATAATATTATCTTTTATATTTAATTTATGGTTAATAATGTTTTTTTGGCATGGTATTAATAAATATTTGGCCATGGTATTGCCATAGGCTTCCACCTTAATTTTTTTCATTTTTTTTAGTTTTGTAGACCTCTTTATATTTTAAATTTATAATGTGTTTATACATAATAATAATTAGATTGATTTTGAAATAGGGGCGACATCTATGTCTCTCACTAGTCTCCCTCTCTATCTTTCTTGATTCCTCTTCTCTCCTTACCTTCAAATTTTCTCCACCTCTCCACTGTCAGCCTCCCTATCACTCTATCTCTTTGTTCCTCCCTCCCATATATATATTTAGAAGTAATATATATCATGCATTATTATTAATAATTTATTATAAATAACAAATTTAATATGCATTTAGTCCAAAGTTATAATTAATTAATATATATTATATTATTAATATGAATAAGATATAATAATAATTAATATTAATATTTTAATATTAATATTACAGCCCCTATAAAATATATATATATAATATGACATATTATATATATATATATATATATAATTTCTATACTAATTGGTATAATTAAATTTGGTCATAGTATTGGTCCACTAGGCTTCTATCTAATATATATTACGACCATCAAAAATTGAATAAATAATTTATTAAAATAAATTTATATTGATCATATTTTAATCATTAATTTATAACCAAAATCTAAAAAAATACTTTTTTTAAAAATAACTCCAAAAATAAAACAGTTAACCATTTTTTAATGAAATTTTTTTATTTTCCCACCTTCATCGATAATCTAAATTATTTTAATGGTAAATCTAAAAGCGCAGAGAATGATATGCATCCCATGATTCGTTCTTGATTCTTTTACTTGTCGTGACGCGTTGTCATATTTATGGGTATAGATCCGCTTTCCTGTCGTTCTTGCCTCTGCATCCCATGCTTCGTTCTTGATTCTTTTACTTGTCGTGACGCGCTGTCATATTTATGGGTATAGATCCGCTTTCTTGTCGTTCTCGCCATTTGACGTACTCACCCTTCTCGTGAAGTGTCGGCATATCCACGGACTAGAGTGCAAATACATTCGTCCATGCCTAAAACGTTTGAAATTAAAATCAAAGCCAAACAGTCTGAAAATGAAGCATTGAAATTTCTCTCAAAAACACTCAAATCCACTAGAAGCAGGTACGAAATCTCAACCTAAACCAAATCCAATCACTCGCATTCAACAAAAATACGAATACCAATGTTAACAATGGCATTGATGCACTTAAAGTAACTCATTCACTTGTATCTCATCCATGGTCGATAAATTAAAATAGAATATTAAAAAAATACACCAATGTTACAAAATAAGGAAACATAATATCAATAATATTACATAAACATAAACCAGGCTGTATAGTTAGTGTTTCTGGGGATTTAGTTTAATTATAGTTAAATTTTGTTGAAAACTAATAATGATATATAATTTTATATTAATAAGCATTACCATTAAAATAGTAAGAGAATTTATGGATGCATTATAATAAGAATTCTTGGGACTTTAATTTAATTATAGTTAAGTCACGTTGAAAAACTAATAATGACATATAGCTTTATATTAATAAACATTACTATTAAAATAGCAAGAGAATTTATGATTGCATTATAATAAGAATTTTATTTACAAATGGTTTTCTTAATAAACTTTAAGTTTTTATGATTATAATTTATTGTACACTTTTTTTGACTCATTATAAATGGTTTTCCACATATTTGAAATTTTGATTTTTTTTATTATTGAATATTGTTTATAAAAATGAAATTAAATTTGATAAATAATTATATTCATTAAAACAATTGAGTTCATTAAATCATTTTTTGATCTCACAAGTAACTTGTCATAGATACAGATACACATATCTATGGTTCTTTTTCCTTCTTCCCTACAGAAAACTATACAAAAAATAATAATACTAATGGCTCCTGTTGTTACTTACTTACCATAGATTTAAAAACAAAAACGCTCCCCAACTCAAATCCTCTTATAAATATGAATCATTAACCAAAAACATCAAACCGGAGTCTTCAGGAATGAAGCAAATCGGAGTTTAGAACGTGTAGGTTGTTATGTTATATATATATATATTATATATATATATATAATTAAAAAAATAAATTACTATGTAAATTTTATTTATTTATTTTTTAAATATATTAAAAAAATTGTTTAGGAGTTTAGAACGTGTAGGTTGTTATGTAATATATATTTTTCAGAGCCGAAAAAGCTTGATATATTTATATAAGAGGTATATAAAAAACTACATAGTAGCATAACGTGGCAGGAAGTGGACTTTGAGCAAATACAGGAATAATCCGGTCGGCATACAATGTCGCCTCAAAGTGATTCACTTGGAAAAATTCAGAAAGAAAGTGAGTAAGATAGGGAGAATGTGTGTGATGTAGACTCTATAAATTGTCTGTCTACTCACTTTGAGATGTCATCTGTAAGACCCTGTCAAAAGTACCAATGAATACATATCCAGCGATGGTGATATTAAGAACAAAAACAGAGATGATATCCAACATTATGCTATAAATAGAAACAGAAGTTATGACAAAAAGAGAAGAAGAGTAGGAGAAAAGTCCTGTATGTTTGTTGATATGCCATCAGATTGAATCTGTAGATGCCAAAAATCCGGTTCCTCTTTGAGCCCTTTCTTCGAGAGGTCGTCCGATTTCTGGTTGAGTTCCCTGTAGATGTGGTTAATTGTTGTCCCTTTTAATGCATTCCATAAGAAGCACATCCTTTCTAGCCAACCAGCGAGATGAACTTGTGTGATGTTGTTTTTTTGAGACACAAAATTGACCAGCACTTTGGAATCGCCATATATCTCGACATCGTGAAGGTCTAGAAAATGACACATACTCAGTAAGCCACCGAGGGCCATTGCCTCGGCCATCATGTTGGTCCCACGACCACCATTACAATGGACATGGAAAGCACAGTCAGGGCTAGTCATTAAAACAAATCCACATCCACAATTACCTTTCTGTTCGGCCCCCTCGAAAAAAGCCCTGGGCCAGGAGGTAAATTGCATAAGAGGAGGAGATCTTTGTTTTCCTGGTGATATACCGGAGGGAGGAGAGGTTCCGTTGATGAGGTCACAGATCTTGGTGTATAATATCGACATTGGGGTTTTCTTGGAATTGAATATGTATTCATTCCGCCAAATCCACAAACACCATAATACATTGATAAAAATACAAGGACCTGGGGGCTTTTCCTTGCTGAAGGCGATGAAGGCGTCTCTAACAGACGCTGGTGGTACATAATGAATGCCGAATCTAGCGTTGAGGAGCATCCAGAGCTGATGAGAAAACCGGCAGAGAAAGAAGATGTGGAGATTGTCCTCCTCAGCAGAAAAACACAAAGGACATATTCCCGGACTGATCCAGCCACGTTTCATGAGATTTTCCCATGTCAGGTTTTTGTTATGGAAAATGAGCCACGCAAATAGGATCATTTTTGTTTGACAACCCGATTTCCAGAAAGAAACCGGAAAGACAAAAACGTGCTGAGTAAAACATTTCGATAACAGCAGTCGATATATATCCTTTACATTAATAGATCCTGTGTTGTCGGAAATCCGCCATGATAAGTAATCATGAGCAGAAGATCGGAAGAAGCCTCCATGTTGCAGCTTCGTTAAAAAGGGATTCCATAAAGAAGCCATGTCCGGATGCATATGAAGGTTTGTAGGTTCGCACATGAGGAAGGGGCCGTTCCAGGTCCGAATTAGATCGTTCCAATAAAAAAAGCCCATCCTATGAAGATAGGATATTAAGGATCTAGGAAAAGATAGCTCCTCCTTTCCACATATCAAAGGGTCCCTTCCGATCAGAATTTTATCGCCTGTTTGAAAACTGTTATGTTATATATAACTATATATATATATATATATATATAATATATTATATATTGATAACCATAAAAAAATAACTACTATGAATTTTATTTATTTTATTTTTTAAATATATTAAAAAATTGTTGAATAAGTGTTTTCAAATTTATTTTTAGAAAAGTTTAATTTATTTTGGTTGTGATTTAGTTTTTATTTTTCAAATGATTTTTTTTTTGAACAAATTCATAAATTGTGCTCACCACATATATAGATAAATCTTTATTTATTTATTTTTTAATATATTAAAAAATTGTTAAAATAAGTTGTTTTCAAAATTTTATTTTTGGAAAAGTTTAATTTATTTGGTTGTTATTAATAATTTCTTTTTCAAATGACTTTTTTTTTTTTAAATGCATAAGTTGTGCTCATCACATATATAGATAGATAATATCTTTAAAATAAATTGTTGAATAAGTGTTTCCAAAATTTATTTTTGGAAAAGTTTAATTTTATTTTGGTTGTGATTAATAATTTTTCTTTTTCAAATAACTTTTAAAAAAAAATTCATAAGTTGTGCTCACCACATATATAGATAGATAATATATTTAGTAAACACTTCTAGGAAAAAAAATATGATTTACTAATGTAATACATCTAAATGTTTCATAACATTTATGATAATAAGTAAACTAGAGATTTTAATCCAAGAAAAATTTTGTATGGAAAATTAAGATATAGTTTCGCACATTTGTGTTAATTATAATTGTGCTCCTTAAATATCTAATGACAAGAACAACATAAACAACATGAATAACAAGAAGCTTCCCATAATTGCTACAAACTGTATCGAAAATCACATGTAGCTCAAATGAGGAGGGCATAATTAAGTAAGTGATGACTAACTCATTGGGGAATAACAAGCCATTCTACAAAATAATGATAATATAAAAAATGTAATTACATCCAAATCTAAAAAAAAAAATATGATGTGATAAAAAATTATAGCAAAAAAGAAATTAAGGTACACTAAAGAGGTGGTCAACCCTAGTCTAGAAGATTAAAAAAATATAATTATTTTGACCAACATAAAGAAGAAATTCAAAATTTTCATCTTGCATAGTGAAATTGGTGTTGGACAATTCCCACAACAACGTTCAAAGAATATGTCATCCTTCACACTAAGAGGGTTCAAGATGAGACTTCCCATTTTCTCATAGAATGTCTTGCATATGTCCAAATTATATCACAATTCCAAAATATTTATCATGGTGCTAAGCTTCCTAACCTTGTAAGTCATCACACTTTTGTGACCTTAGAATGCTTCTCTTAATGTTCTTTGAGCAGATAAAGAAAATTCTATAGAAATCCAAGCAATAGTTTACGTTTATTAAGGTCCAATAGAATGATTATGGACTCAGTGAACATGAACTATTATTATCATAAAAGAGTGAGTAATTCTTAAATAAAATTTAGTCAAAGGCATATTAATAAATGAGGAATCTGCCAATAAAACTTAAGTAATAAATGTTACATTTGTTAATAGAGAATTTTTGTAATGAAATAATATATTTTGTAGAAGGATTAGAATACTTTCTTTAACAAAGAAGATAATCATGTGACAAATAGGCATAATGAGAAATTGGTATTTTTCTTCAAAAAGTTGAAAACAACATTGAAATTTTGATCATGTAATGACTAATTATCAATTGGAAATTAAATTTTTAATTAAGTTTTTGATGATGAGAGAAAATAACGGCAAACTTATAGTTAGAGGAAAGAGCAATGAACCAAGGATAGGAAATATGCGCAATAAAGCATATCACACATTGTGGAGAAATCTAAAGAGGTGCCTAAATTGGAGGTCTCGAAATTAGAAGTTATAAGTTTGCTTCATTTTTTACCAATATTTAATGGTTTACGGCCTTCTAGTTCAAATTCATATAAATAGATTCTTTCAGCATGGGCAAAAAATTGTGAGGCTTATCTTTGCTTTAAGGGTTTCTTTATTATCAAGTTTGAAGATATAGTTAAATATCAAACACTATTAAAGGAGAGCCTTAATTTCAATCCTTTCACTATCTCTATAACAAAAGTCCCAAATTGGGTTCAATTCCTAAAATTTCCCCTTCAGTTTTCGCATTTAATAATTCTAAAGGATATTGTTAGTACTTGGTGTAGTTACAACATATCATATCTAGATTATATTAAACTAGGTCTATTCACATATCTCAAATGTGTTGATATTGACATCAATAGGAACCTAATGGTTAGTAGAGGTTATTACAATGGGGTAATTTTAATGAGATTATTATTTGAATTATGAGAATATTGCATTTCAATGTTTCTGTTGTCAACAACAATACATTTCTATGTTTTTTTATCCTCATGCACACACCTTTTAAAAAAGGAATCAAGGTCTGAAATCTACATTGAAAAGGTGGAAAGAATGTGATCCTAACTGATTCTGAAAGATGTAGAAGATCAAAAAGAATATAAATCTAAACTCTATAGTGCAAAATATGAAGAACATTTTTTGTCCAAAGTTGATAAATGAGGTCAGAGAAGACACAAACACCTTATAAATGGTTTACAATTGAAACTCCATCCAAGGGGATGAAGATAATCCATGAATTTGACAACCTTGAAATATGGAATATCCTCTTCCCAAAACTTATGAAATTCCATTGGAGCATAAGTAAAATGTAACCTCTTCTATTTCTGATGAACAAGAACTTACAATTTTTTTATTCTTTCGTTTCTATGGGGAAATTGTTTAAAAATAGATTGTGAATATGTGAAACACACAAAGAAAGTGATCAAAGATAAGAGGAGACATTAGAAAATTCATTCGTATAAAACACAATGTTACAAAACTACATTAGGGGAAATCACAATGTCATTGGTTATAAGATGATATGGAAGCTAGTGCATTAGACCTTTGAGACAATTTCTGATCATCGCTCAATACCAATCCAACTCGAGAGTCCCAACAATTGGCATTAACTTTTTCTTGATAAATCTACTAAATCTATTATACTGATCTAATGAAAATATTGAAATAAAGGGATGCATGTGTAGCCGCATGCATCAAATCTTGTTGTGAAAGAGTGGATGGATGGAACACATGGATCATTTGTGAAATTTTAGGGTTTTGAAGTGGAGACTCAATTCATCCTCACATAAGAAGAAAAATGGAAGAGGAGCATGTGACAATGACATTGACGAGATGCTTCCCTCATTAGTACATTTTATATTTCTATTATTATATTGGATATACAATTTATTGAATCTATTGAAGGACTCAATTACAACGTTATCTGCATGGTTGGATTTGGATAATAAGGATGTGAAAACAACATTTATGGTTGACTCACAATGGTTTCATTTAGTTCTTGTCTCAAAGAACATTTAAAAGTTAGTTTCCTTAACTATGTAAAGTTATTTTTCAATGACATTAATGGAGTTAACTATATATGCATTGGTGGGCACCAATATATGACATCATAACCAATTTGTAAAAGGTCGTAGAATCATTGTAACAATTGGAAATTTACATATTGTTCAAATTATCACAAAAATTGTAAAAATAACTTATTCCATGGATATTAGTGCTCATCTATGGGTTGTTTATCATCGCAAGGATTTAATTACAGGCTATAACGATTGTATTTGAATAATAAGGATGTGACAACATCATTTATGGTTCTCTTACAATGGTTGCATGTAGTTATTGTCTCAAAGAACATTCAAAATTTGATTTCTGTAACTATATAGTGTGTCTTTTCAATGACATTGATGGGTTAGAATATATGCATTGTTGGGCACTAATATATGACATCATAACAAATTTGAAAAAGGTTGTAAAACTTTTGTAACTAGGGAAAATTTACATATTGTTCAAATTATCATAATAATTTTAATCATAACTTATTCCATGGATATTCGTGTTCATCTATGTGTTTCTTATCATCAAAAATAACCATGTGCCAATTTTATTAACATGTCGTATTTTAACCTCTTTTGTATATTGAAAAGTAGTTTGTATTATGTTCACACAATGTTTTTTTAGAGGTTTTATAGTGGGTTGATAACTCAATTTGTCATATTATTTCAAGAGATGCACTTATTTGTTTTTAAAGTGAAGTTGTTGGCACTAGGGCAACCCATAAGCATACTCACTTAAGAGTTCACAACGTTGAAGGCAATACATCAATATTCATAGGCATAAAGTCATTACAACAACATTTATCAAGGCCTTATAGCTCATCATGTCAAGTGGGGAAGATCCCAATTGACATCTCTCTCTCTCTCTCTCACACACACACACACAAAGTTTTTGGAGACACATTATACCCTAGAAAAATGACTTTATTTCAAGTGAGGAAGACTACAATTGACCTCCCCTCTCTCTCTCCTACTCTCACACACTTTTTGGAGACACATTATACACTAGAAAAATGACTTCAACATAAAATTTGTTGTATTTAAATTTATTATAATAGTATTAATCTTATTCTCATTATATTTTTTATTCATTTAAGTTAAGAAAATTTATATGTGATTCAAATTGAATCATTTGATCTTATTTTATTTCTTTTCACTCTCAACTACTCTCACACAAACATTTTAGAGACACATTATACCCTATAAAAATGACTTCAACTTGAAATTTGTTGTATCTAGATTTATTTCAATAGGATTAATCGTATTCTCATTATATTTTTGATTCATTTAAGTTAAGAAAATTTATATGTGATCCAACTTTAATTAATTGATCTTATTTTATTTCTTCTCACTATCCAATGAATTTTAAATAACAAGGAATTTACAAAGACAAGTCCTTACATTCAATATCTAAATGCTTATATTTATACAAAATTAAATTTTCATGATAATATAAATCCATTTCAACTTTAAGTATATTAAATAACTTAGTGGAACTCTTATTTCAATATGATATTGTCAATGTGTTTAAATATTTGACTAGTAATTGATCTTATTTTGTTTCTTCTCACTATCCAATGAATTTTAAATAACAAGGAATTTATAAACACGTGTCCTTACATTCAATATCTAAATGTTTATATTTATACAAAATTAAATTTTCATTATAATATAAATCCATTTCAACTTTAGGTATATTAAATAACTTAATGAAACTCTTATTTCAATAGGATATTGTCAATGTGGTTAAATATTTGCCTAGTTTTGTGTTGGCAAGGATTACATTCTAACCCACTTGGAAGAAGAACTATATTCCAAGTTTACAAATTTACTAATGATAGCATCAATAAATATGGGGAACCATATCAGAAATGTGGGAAAACATATCTTAATTTCCCCTAACGTTTTTTTCCTTGGGTTGAAAAAAATATAAACAAGTAGTTTACATAATGTCATAAATGTTATGAAGAATTTGATGCTATATATTAGTAGACAAAGAAAAATTCCCTAAGAATGTTTACTATCGATGTCATATATTTGTATATGTATGGAGAAGAACTTTTGAAAGTTACTGTTATCACTCTAGGAAACTCTCCTAGGTTGCAACTCGGAGATGCTTAGTAACATATAATCTTCAATATTGTTCTTAGAACTATTAGAATGGATGATGGTTTGGATCAAGTCAGATAACCATTTCAACACTATTCTCACTTCAAGACATGCATGGACACTCTCACCAATGCAAGGCTTTAGACCACTAATTCTCAATAATTTATAAATTCAATGGATAGATGGAGAATACTAGCTGTACCAGCAAATTGCATACATAAACACATATGAATGGCCAGCTACAGGAAGTAAATGAGATAAGATGATAGTTATCTGGCATTGGATGCAACATAAAACCTGAATAACCTATTCAAGTGGAAGGATAGAACATCAAAGAGAATGGACATGGAACATATAATAGCAAAAGAAGCTTATATTGTTGGAATGAAGATGAGATGCTTGAAGGAACAGAGGAAGAACAATCTTCAGAAGTTGAACCCTCAATACACTTAGTTTTCATCTATTTATAGCTCTTTATAATGGTGTTGAGCCTTCTGAGGCTTGAGAGGTCTTAATCTATCCCTCTGTCTTGTTTAATGGTTTGATCTCTGACTCGACAGCATGGGTCAGAGGTTTCTTCTTCTGACAGAAGAATAACCACATTCAGATATTTTGAGTAGCTTGTTGCACTGTCTAGGAGCTCTCTTGTGCCAGAGATGCCCGATAATGTTCATTTTGATGAGCTGTGTGTGGGGCTATTGATGCACTATGTTGCTCCATGATATTTTTGTTTCGGGCTAACTTGTTGTGGCTCCATGATTGCTTTGGGTTGATTCAGCCTTTGCTTTGTGGTGAAATGGCTCTTTGGGCCTATGAAATCCCTTTAAACGTTTCCAGTGACTGTTTTCTATTTTTATACAGAAAACGCTATAATCACTGATAGATCTCTCCTTCTCTGTGTATTTTGGACTTGAAAAGTCCTCAAAAGTAGTTTATTAATCTCTCGAGTCTACCCTTGTTACCATCGCAAGTCGCAAAAAAGTCTGCTCCTGTGTATTTTCCTCGTACTATTAAATACCCAAAAAAAACTGAAAATGTATGAAAAAATGGCTTTGGCGGACTTCATATTATATATATTGCACTTCTCGGAAACCCATCGGGTCCGAGTTCCATCGATATCGCACTACCGCTGTTTCCGTTTGTATTTCATGATATAATGAAATACATGAAAAATGCATTAAAACCAGCCTTTCCACAGACCTGAAAAATTTATCAATTATCATATATAATGCCGTCAGATCTGGCTCATCGGGTCGCACACCTGTCTGTGCCTAGGCCCCGCCCCATGGTATAGTGCCGATGCGATAAATTACAATCGCTAATCACTCAATCCTTGAGCCTTTATTTAAATCGTCGATACCTCACCAATGCGACCCACCTATCCGATCATCGACGATCACTGATTAGCGGTGTCATGCGCCCAACTTTAAGTTGTCCTTTCTACTCAGTCGATTGCAATTAGTTGCTTAGATCTGGGTTGTTGATCGGCCAGATCTAACGGTTTCTATTCATTCCTCTATTTAAGCCTACGATTGTGGGTTTTTCATGGTTTTCAAGCATTTCTGCCTCCCGATATTGTATTTATGCCCTTCCAAGGGCTCTCCTCTTGCGCTGATTTTGATCATTGGATGATCTTTGAGCAAATCTTCAATATTTCAAGAGCATTTTTGGATCCATTGGCATGATTTTAAGCAAAGTTTGAGACTTTAAGAGCATATATGGTTCCATTTTTGGGCCTTTTGCCAATGAGGCTAACACTGGTTCCTTTTGGGGATGAAATCCTCCTTGTGAGGTTTCAAGGATCACAGATCAATGCATTTCCTGAAAAAACAAAATCAAACATTCCTTCTAGTGTTCCATTGGGCAAGGAATCTATTTTGTAATGAAAATAAAAACCAAAAAAACATATTTACAATGACTAAGCTTTAAAGCCTTAAACGAAATAAAGTTTCAAGAATTTCCCATTTATTGGGCTACCAAAAGTATCTCCTCCTTCTAGACTGTGCAGAATGAATGTATTGTTCTGCTAAATTTGAGGGATGACAAATGGACCTATCCATAAGGAGTCAAACTTGCCATGATTACCTTCCTTTTCCTTAAATGCATCCCATTTAAGCACCTAATCACAAACTTGGAAATAGTCAGCTTTTTCCTTCTTGTCAAAGGTTTCGTTGATTTTTTTCTGATTAGCCTTTGACTTCTCAACCAACTGCTCTCTGATCTACTCGAGTTCAACTTGGTTATTCATTTTTCTTACCATGTTATTCTCTTCATCTTGTTTTTATTGCAAGAATTTAGCCACAGGGAGAATCAACTGGATAGGGAAAACAACATTAGCGCCATAAACCAGTTTAAATGGAGAATTCCCTATGGACTTTTTGATGGTAACTCTGTCAGCCCGTAGTGCAAACTTCAACTTGGAATCCCAACTCTTTTTGTTTTCGTCTAACATTTTTTTGATTACCCTTACCACACTCTTGTTAGATGATTCTACCAGGCCATTTCCTTGAGGATAATATGAGGTGGAATGCACCACTTGAATGCCCATGGATTTAGTCATGTCCACCAATTCTTTTGCCTTGAAAGCTGTTGCATTATGAGTGACTAGTTTGGTTGGGCAACCAAATCTAGTGAAAATATTCTCATTCAAGAACTTTATGACAACTTAATGATTGGCATTCTGAGTGGGTATAGCCTCAATTCCCTTGGTGAAATAATGAGTGGCTACTAAGATCCATTTTTATTGGCCACTGGAATGTGGGTTGATCTCACCTATAAAGTCCAAGCCCCACTGCTAGAAGGGACCATTGACATGTACTGGCTTCAAGGGCAGAGATTTTAGCTACTGTCTTCCTACAAACCTCTGACACTTGTCACAAGCTTTTACAAAAGAAAACACATCAGAGAATTGTGTAGGCCAATAATATCCATCCCTCAGGATTTTGTGAGCTGTGGTTTTCCAATAAATTCCCTTCACAAATGCTAGAATGGAACCAATGTATGACTTCCAATGATTGTTCTTTATCTAGACATCTCAAGAGGATTCCTGATGGGTCTTTCCAATAAAGAAGATTTTTATTAATGCAGAATTTAGCTAATCTGAGTTTAATGGCACGAGCTTGACTCGAGCTAAGCCCTAGAGGGACTTATAACTTTTGCAAAAAATGAACTATGCTTTAATACCATCCACATGTGGCTAGATTTTCAGTGAAAGATTGATTTTTCTTTTGCTCTTCTGCTTCTCCCTTTGTCTATTCATCATTTGAATTTAGACCCATGCAATTTATGTCTAACAAGATGAAATTTTCTTCAACCATAAGTTTAGCCAAGCCCTAGCCTTTGGCAAGCTTACTGCGCTTCACCTCTATTTCAAACTCTATGAATTTTGTAATCCATTTAGCTCTCTTTCCATCGATATCTGGCTGGATCAAGACATCTTTTACTGAGGTTGAAGGTATGTATCCAACTACTTTGGAATGCAGAATATAAATTATGAATGCCTTTAAAGATTTTATGAGAGCATAAGCTTGTTTTTCAATAAGGTCATACCTTAGTTCAACATCCCTTAAAGTTTTGCTAAAAAAGGCCATGGGATGCTCTATGCCTTCATCATTTTTCTGCAACAAAACTACTGCAAGTGTATCATAAGAGGAAAAAAAGAAGATACAAAATTCCTTAGTGTAATCTGGGCGGATTAGATTGGGAGATTCCTTGATAGTTTGCTTGATGGCTTCAAAAGAGCTTCTTGAAGAATTTGTCCATTTTATTTCTGATCCTTCCTTCAACATGGAAGTGATGTGCTTTACAAGCTTTGTAAAGTTTGGAATGAACCTCCTTACAAAGTTAATCTTACCCAGGAAAGATTGAATGTCCCTTTTTGACCTTTGGATGGACAATTTCTGAATGGCTTGAACCCTTGCTGGATCAATCTTTACACCTTTAGTAGAAACAATATGTCCCAAAAGTTTGCCTTCTTCTAGGGAAAACTCTGACTTCTTTGGGCTCACTGAAATTCCAAAATGACTATACTTTAGGAAGACCTTCTTCAAATGTGATAAATGGTATTTGTGGTTGCTGGAGAAGATTGTTATGTCATCAAGATAAATAAGGAAAAACTTATCCTTCTCTCCCACGAAGGCTATGTCCATGAGCCTCTGAAAAGTAGCCCCAACATTCATTAGTCCGAAAGGCATCTTTGAGTACATGAAAGTTCCCTAAGGAGTAGTAAAGGCAGTCTTTTCCCGATCTTCTAAATGTACAACAACTTGATTGTAACCTAAAAATCCATCTAAGAAAGACATGACTCTGGCCCTTGAAACTCTTTGCAGCAGGTGTTCAATCTTAGTCAGGGGGTAGTTATCTTTTTTAGAGCATCTGTTCAGATTTTTTAAGTCAACACAAAACGTGATTTCTCCATTTTTCTTTCTTACTACCACAAGGTTAGCTATCCACTTTGAGTACCTTAGGGGAACTATGATTTTGGCATCCAACAGCTTCTTGATTTCTTTCTCAATCAAAGGAAATAAGAGAGGGCTAATAGATCTTAATTTCTGCTTAAAAGGGGTGGCATTCTTTTCTAGTGGAATCTTGTGTTGTATGATGTTTGTATAATAAGTTTTAAGATCACTGTATTCCCAGGCCAAAATATCAGCGAATTGCTTCATGAGGGTGCAATACTTAGAATTCTGGGCAGAAGACAAATGAGTGGACAGATTGATGTATTTCAGATGGGCTAGGCTCCCTATATTGTGTTCAAGACCAACAGACTCATTTTCTGTTTTGGCTGGCTTATATGGCACCTCGTTATCGTCGAACAATTTCTCTAGAGGCACCAATCCTTTTGGTATATGATTACTAGGTAGTTGGATGATACTTCCTCAGTTGACCTCGTTTTTTAGCTTGGGCTAACCGCGTTCTCCCATGGTTTCATTTTCTTGGTCGATGTGTGTTTCAGCAAATTCCTCAACGACTTGTAAAAACCTGTTAATTTCCTCATCGTCTTCAAAAACTCTCCAATATTTGACATTGTCAGGTAGAGACGGTCTATATTTTACCTGAAATTCATATGTTAATTTAGGAGGCAAACGAGGAATAAACGTGCTAACAGACACAACAAGGGAGTTGGAAAGTTGGTTCTTCATTCTCAAGATATAAGAAATTCTGAAATTAATAAAAGAATCCTTGAGCCTCAATACCTCATCTTTGTATGCTTTCAACATTGGATGCTTAGCTTGGAAAGTTTTATTTACCTGTTGAGTAATGAGGTCTGCATCTCCAAACACTTTCAGGCCTTTGATACCCATTTGTTTAGCAATGCTTAAGCCCAGAATCAAAGCTTCGTACTCTGTTATGTTGTTTGTGACCTGAAAGGTTAATTTGAAAGATAAATGAATGTATTCCTGTGTTGGGGACACAAGGACTACACCTGCCCTTGCAACTTCTTTAGATCAAGCCATATCAAAAAACATATCTCGAATTTGTGGTTTTCTTCCTCTGCGATATAGCAAACTAGTTTCTTGAGGTACGTGTAGGCCAACTGGGATTCTTCAATATGAAGAATACAAGCTCCAAAATCAGTGTCAACACCATATATGGGATGATTGATGGGATTCTTTTCATCACTGATTATATAAGCCAACTGAGCTTCTATGTATAATCTCTTGCTCTAACCTCCGAAAACTAGGACAATAGCATAGGACAGATCATTTTGTAACGATCCACCTAATCTCCTGATCCAACCTCTGGAAAGTAACATGCCAAACTTGGGGGGTACGTCTACCACCACAATATCCATCATCATGCTTTTCATAGGCAGCTGAGACAAAGTGATGGCTAGGTCCTTGATTAATCCTAGGCATTTCATTTTTCTAGTGTCAAAAGAAAATAGGTCATGATAAGGCTTAGTGATGTCTAAACCCAACTCATCCATGACAACTTTGGGCATTAGATTATGGGTGACTCCAGTCTCCAAAAGGTAGTTGTGTAGGATTTTTTCATGAATAGTCAAAGAGACATAGAATGATAGGGAGCTGTCTTCACAATTTTCAATCACTGGGTTGAGAATAATAGCTGGCTTGTCATCTTGCAGATTTACATGGTCAGTGGAGGCTTGGATGGCTTTAGGCTCAAGGGCCTCGAGGATGGATCTTTTGAAGGACTCATTCTTCACTAGTTCAATCATAGGCATAAGTATTCTTAGCTTCTGAATTTCTGATTGAAAACTGAAAGGAGAAGGAGACTTGTCAAGGCCTCTTACCTCATGGGCTAGAGCTTTGAGGATGATGGGATCAACTGCCGATTGCTTTTGCTTATTATCTTTTTGTACTGCAGGGACAACAACTCTTTGAACAAGAGTTTCCTTGGCATTATTTATCTTTGACGTCAAATTATATCTTTGCTGATCTACAATTTGTAGAATAGCTTTACCATCCCATTCACGGCTGATATGGTCATTGCATAATGAGTTTTCATAGGCAACTAAGGTCAAAAAGGAAGCACTACCTTTGTCTTCTAGACAATGGATCTCATCATCTTCTTCAAACTGCTCTTCTTCCATGACTTCCTTTTGAAAAGGAGCCTTCACCCTTTGGTCTTCATTTGCATCTTTGTTTCTTTGCAAAATCTACAACTGCTCATTAGTTCTTCTATATGGATTTGGATTTGGATTTCTAGCAGCAAAGGTATTAGGCACTCTTCCTTTCCCCGGGTGCTACTCAACCTTTAATTTAGAGATTTCAGAGGCTAATGACTCAATCATTTTGGTCATTTTATCTATCTTAGGATCAGAGGATGATGAAGACTCGCCCCTCTATCTTCTTCTATCAACGCTTCCCTTGAACTTCTCTGCAGCAATGATGTTTGATTCCACTTCCAAGGCTACATCCTACATGTTAGCCAAAGTAGCACATCGTCTCTCTCTCAATAGTAGGTAGAAGTCAGAGTCAAAATCACTGACATAGGTTAGTTTAGCAGAGGTAGTAGTGGGTTTTACTTTAGTTGGTATCTTGTTGTACATACGATTAAACCTCTTATTAAAATCAGACAACAACTCACCATTTTCCCTCTTTAAGTTCCCAAACTCAGTGTGGTAGTATAGGAGATCCTTCTTATCCCCCTAATGCTTTAGGAATGCATCATCTAAAGCTTCAATATCTGCTATAGATCTTGGGGTTACTTATCTAAACCATTTTCTAGCCTCTCCATTTAGGCTTTGGACAAAGACTCTCATCCACACATCATCTTCACTAATGTCCAGGTTATCAACATAGTTATAGAATGACTCAAGATGCTCTTCAGCAATAACACCTTCAGTCCTAGTGAACTCAGGCCTATATTTCTGATATTCTCTAGTAGGCATGGCAGTCAAAGGAGTGGGCAGTATTAGAGGCTCATACCTAGCAGCTATGATTCTTTCCATTTTGGCATGTGCTTGTGGACCTACCATAGCTATGGTGGCTAAAAGAGTACTGGCAGTGTGAATTATAGAAGGCTAAGGAATGACTAATATGACTAAAGGAGTATGATGGATAGGAGGTGAAGTTTCCTTTGGGCTTACAACAAAAGGAGAACATAAAGAATAAGGAGCTTTATGAATCTTTGAAAGTTTTTCTTCACTGCTAGTATTAGATGCTATACTCTCAACATGTATTTGTTCTATTACAAGCCTTTATTGAAGAGATATAGAAGATTTTTTAGGTTTACCTAAACCTGATGCTCCTTTCTGCAATACCTTTCTTTCTTTAATGATTTTTTCAGGGTCAAGTACTGGGTCAGCTTGTAGCTTCTGAGGATTTCTCCGAGTATACCTCACAAACTGAGCTAGAACTATGAATTGGAGTCACCAAGAGGTTTAGCCTCTAGTAGAGTCGCCAGATAAATGATTACAACAAAAAAAGTGCCAAACTTTGTCTATCATCAAAGCTGGATCTATGTCATTTCCCAGGGAATTTGACCTTCAGTTTCCTCACCCCAGCAACGGTGCCAATTATGTTACCACTCCAGGAGACTCTCCTAGGTTGCAGCTCGGAGATGCCTGGTAACATATAATCTTCAATATTGTTCTCAGAACTGTTAGAATGGATGATGATTTGGATCAAGTCAGATAACCATTTTAGCTATATTCTCACTTCAAGACATGCATGAACACTCTCACCAATACAAGGCTTTAGACCACTAATGCTCAATAATTTATAAATTCAATGGATAGATGGTGAATACTGGCTGTACCGGCAGATTGCATACATAAGCACATATGAATGGCCAACTACAGGAACTAAATGAGACTTGCAAATCTAATTTATCGATGCAGAGATAAGATGACAGTTATCTCGCATTGGACATAGTAGAAAACCTGAAAAACCTATTCAAGTGCAAGCATAGAACAACAAAGAGAATGGACATTGAACATATAATAGAAAAAGAAGCTTATATTGCTAGAATGAAGATGAGAAGCTTGAAGGAACAGAGGAGGAACAATCTCCAGAAGTTGAAACCTCGTTACATTTAGTTTTCAGCTATTTATAGCTCTTTACAATGATGTTGTGCCTTCTGAGGCTTGAGAGGTCTTAATCTATCCCTCTATCTTGTTTAATTGTTTGATCTCTGACTAGGCAGCATGGGTCGGAGGTTTCTTCTTCTAACAAAAGAATAACCACAATTAGATATTTTGGGTAGCTTGTTGTGCTGTCTCGGAGCTCTCTCATTCCAGAGATGCCCCATAATGTTTGTTTTGATGAGTTGTGCTAGGCTATTGATGCGCTGTGCTGCTCCATGATATTTCTATTTTAGGCTAGCTTGTTATGGCTCCACGATTGCTTTGGGTTGATTCGGCCTTTGCTCTGTGGTGAAGTGGCTCTTTGGGCCTATGAAATCCCTTTAAACGTTTTCAATGACTGTTTTCTATTTTTATACAGAAAATGTTGCAATCATTGATAAATCCCACCTTCTCTGTGTATTTTGGACTTCAAAAGTCCTCAAAAATAGTTTATTAATCTCTCGGGTCTGTTGTTGTTGACATTGCAAGTCGCAAAAAAGCCTGCTCCTATGTATTTTCCTTATATTATGAAATACGCAAAAAACACTGAAAATATATCAGAAAATGGCTTTGGCGGACTTCAGAATATATATATTTCACTTCCCGAAAACCCATCGGGTCCAGGTTCCATTGCTATTGCACTTCCCCTGTTTCACTTTGTATTTCGTGATATAATGAAATACATGGAAAATGCATTAAAACCAACCTTTTTGCGGACTTGAAAATTTATCAAATATCGTATATAATGTCGTCAGCTCTGGCTCATCTGGTTGCACACCTGCCTATGCCTAGGCCCTACCCCATGGTATAGTGTCGATGCGATATAGCGATGCGATAAATTGCGATCGCTAATCGCTCAATGCCCGAGCTTTTATTTAAATTGTCGATACCTCGCTGGTGCGACCTGCCGATCCGATCATTGGCGATCGTTGATCAGCGGTGTCATGCGCCCAACTTTAAGTTATCGTTTCTACTTGGCTGATGGCGATTAGCTGCTTAGATCTAGGTCGTTGATTGGCCAGATCTAACGGTTGTTGTTCATTCCTATGTTTAAGCCTATGATTGTGGGTTTTTCATGGTGTTCAAGCGTTTTTGCCTCTTGGTAGTGTATTTCCGCCCTTCCAAGGGCTCTCCTCTTGCACTGATTTTGATCATTGGATGATCTTTGAGTAAATCTTGAAGATTTCAAGAGCATTTTTGGATCCATTCACATGATTTTAAGCAAAGTTGGAGACTTTAAGAGCATATATGGATCCATTTTTGGGCCTTTTGCCAGCGAGGCTAACAGTTACTAAGAAATTTTATTTGAAAAAAAAAAGTATTAATCTCAACACAAAAAAGAAACGAGAATATTTGAAAATTAAATTTGGAAAGGTTATCAAACATAAAATACTCTTTTTAATTATTAAAAAATAAATTAAAAATATTCTCATAGTAATTTGATTTTTTATCATTATAAGTATATATCTAACCTATCGAATTAATAATAATAGGAAGTTCTTAGGGTTGTAAATGCAAAGATAAAGGCTTATTCTTATTTTAGCAATGTTGATTTTCTTTTCTACATTAGTCAAAATAGTTAGATATTTTTTATCTTCTAGATTAGGGTTGACCACTTCCCTAGTGTGCATTAATTTATCTTTTGCTCTAATTTTTATCACATCATAATTTTTTTTAGATTTAGGTGTAATTACAATTTTAATATTATCATTATTTTGTAGAATGACTTTTTTTTATTGCTCAATTACTTAGCCATGTCTTAGCATAATTATGTTAATGGGTTGTTTTATTTGGAGTTTGAAGCTATTTTGTGAAGCTTCTTGTTGTTAGTGGTATTTACCTTGTTCTTGTTATTAGATACCTAGTGAGAACAATTATGTTTGACACAAATGTGGGAAACCATATCTTAATTCCCCCTACAAGGGTTTTCTTGGGTAACTAAATGTCAAGGAGTTAATTCCCCCTACAAGGGCTTTCTTGGGTAAATAAATCTCAAGGAGTTGTTTACCTATTGTCATGAATGTTAATTAACATTATTTTGTAGAATGCCTTCTTTTTATTCTTCAATGACTTAGCCACGTCTTGGCATAATTATGTCAATGTGTTGTTTTGGTTGGAATTTGAAGCTATTTTGGGAAGCTTATTTTTGTCCATGTTATTTACCTTGTTCACGTTATTAGATACTTAGTGAGCATAATTATGATTGCCACAAATGTGGGAAACCATATACTAATTTCTCCTACAAAACATTTCTTGGGTAAAAAAAATTTCAACGAGTTATTTACCTATTGTCATGAAGCATTTAAGGTGCTACATTAGTCTACAAAGAAATGTTTCCTATATATCATTTATCTATATATATATGGAAAATAACTTTTAATATTTACGAGAAACATTATTAGGAAAAAAAAAATATTAATCACAACAACAAAAAATTCAAACAACACATAAAAGTTTTCTTACTAATTTAAAAAAATAAATTAAAAAAATCTCATCAATAATTTATTTTTATATTCTAATCGTATATCACCATTCTATAATAAAGTGTTCAATTATTTATTGGTAATTACAGTTCTATTCTATAATATTAATTAAATTAAAATATTAATTAATATGTTTAATTATAGGTTTTAATGACATAAAAAATTGAATAACATAATAAATAATATTAATATCATACACATTATTAAATTAATAAATTGTTTCTTATAATAGTACTTTACCAGTGACTGTTTAATTTAAATTATTTAGAATTGGTTTAATTCAATCTTTATGTAGTTTAATTCAAATTATTAATTAATATATAGTTCTTTCCTTACTCAAACTTACCCAACCATAATACAAATGATATGAACTAAATAAAACCAAAATGAGATGTAGATGCAGATGATTAATTAAATTTTTGTTTTCATTTTTTTTGTACATGTGAAAAAAATATACCCATAGAAATAAAATTAAAATAAATTAAAATAACCTTTTATCTTATGACTTTAAAAATGAGCCTAAAACTAAGCATAAACTCACCGCACTTAAAAATAAATAGCTTCCTCACAAAGATAGTAAGTCCCGCGCCCACTAGAAATGAAATTAACATTCCGTGGATGTATCCATAAATACTTAATTTTTTTTTAAATGATAAACAATGTTATTAAAACATAATCACTTTTTCAACCTCACCGAACTTTTCACGTCAAAAATAAAAAATTGAATAGAGATTATTATTCCATTCTCCAAATACCAAAATAGCTATAGGGACCAAAGGGTCTTTTTAGATTCATGTAGCTTCCTTCATTTCCTGGAAACGATGAACAAAATACTTAGAAAACTTCCTTCATTTCATTTCATGGAAGCAATGAACAAAATATTTAAAAAACCTTCATTCATCCCATGGATGTTGGAAATAATAATCTCAACCATCGCAATAAATAGTCTTACAACAGCGATACTTGTCAGAGGTATTTTTGCAAGTTGAGTCTCTGTTTGAAGATTGAAGGACTTGTCACACTTATTTTTGCAGGTTGAGATTCTATTTGAAGATGGAAGGACTAAAGCCAAGTGCGAACCATTCCACAATGAATTTAAGGCAGTTAATGTACTTTGGTAGATAGATATGGGCAAGCATTCATTCTATTGCCCACACTCCAAAAACACCTGCATGATTTTGATCACACTTAACAACAACATCATATTTATTATTTTTTCTCTGACATGAATTAAATATGAATGTAAAATTCATTTTGACAGGGTAGAGAGTAAGAGAGTTGGAGAGTGCAAGTGTCTAAGCAGAAAATGTTGGAGCAAATTTTGGTGGGCACGTGAAAATAACACTTACTATTCTTTACTGTTTGTTATTGGCGTGAATGTAAATCAGTATAAACCTTTGTTTTTACTTGGAGAATGAGTCGCAGTCTCATGTGAATGTATTTGCAAGATTTAGAAATCAATCCTAAGTTTTATTTGTGATGCTCCAAGCTTTTACCATTTTTTTTGCCGTAAGTGAACACTGTGGTTTTATTAAGTCTCTGTAATAGCTCCCCCAAATCTAGGTCTGTGAATTCAGCTCCCCCGTGGGCAAAGCTACCTACCTGAAAATTATCTCAGCATAAATTTTGTCAATTTTTCTAACATGGTATCGGGTTAAATATTATTAGTGTAAAAACAAGTGCTTTTACTAGCAGTAAGAATTGTGTTGAGGGCATATTGTTTTTAGAATATTTACCAACCGGTAGAAAGTTTTTTATGCTCAGAAATGGAAACATCAAGAATAAGTTTGACTAATCCTTAACTATCTCAGTTTAATGGCAAAAATTGTGATTATTGGGCTATTACAATTAATACCCTATTTTCTTCTGAAGACATTTGGGATTTGGTGGAGAATGGTTTTCAGGAACGAGCAGATGCAGTAGCATACAATGCCTTATTTCAACAAGGAATAGATTTGTTAAGGGAAAACATGAAGAAGGATTCAAAAGCCTTGTTTTATATTTTCCAAGTAGTTCATGAAATCATTTTCCCAAGGGTTGTAGCAGCAACGAAGTCCAAGCAAGCATGGGACACCCTCCAGACAACCTACCAAGGCATGGCAAAAGTGAAGACAACAAAGCTGAAAATGTTGAGGAGAGATTTTGAAACACTTTGTATGAAAGAGTTTAAGAATATAGACTTGTTTTTTACACATGTAAGTGGGCTAGGTACTCAAATCAAGTCTCATGGTGAGACATGAAAGAAGAATAGTTGAGATAGTTTTGAGAACTTTACTAGCAAGGTTTGAAGCCATTGTTGTGGCCATAGAAGAGACAGTTTCTCTCACAGTTCTCAGTGGATGAGCTTAATGCATCACTCATTCCTCATGAACATAGGCTGAATAGAGCAGCGAGCTCCTCATTGGAGCATGTCTTCATGACACAAGTATCATTTGGTCAAGGTCGAGTCAGAGGAAGATCATATGCTAGAGGAAGAGGAAGAAGCCCACACAGAGGTGGAAGAAGTAGTCCTTCAAGCTCAAATGGAAGAGGTAGTGATCGAAATCCAAGTCAAGGCCCAAGCCAAAATCAAGCACAAGGTCAGAGGTATGATAAATCTCAAGTCAAATGTCATTACTGTAAGAAGTACGGTCATTATGCAAATGGATGTAGAAAGAAGAAATATGACATTAGTAACAAACTAAGTGTAAATTTCACAAGAGAAAATCAGAAAAATGATAGCATGTTTTTAGCTTGTAATGTAGCACAATAAAAGAAAGAGATATATGGTATCTAGATTCAGGGTGTAGCAATCACATGTCAGGAAACATAGAAATGTTTTCCAATCTAGATGAAAGTGTGAAATCTAAAGTGAAATTAGGGACTGATAGCAAATTATTTGTCATGGGAAAACGAAGAGTTAATATCCTAACAAAGAAAGGGTAGAAGAAGTGCATCTCAGATGTTTACTTTATCCTCGGTCTAAAGCATAACCTCATGAGCGTTGGACAGCTCATGTAAAAGGGCCACAATGTCTTCTTTAAGAATGCTGTGTGCATAACTTTGGATAGTCCTCCAAGCAGACAGTTGATTGCAAAGGTTCAGATGACAAACAATAGAATGTTTCCCTTAAAAATAATATCAGATTTGCAGAAAGAAGGTGCACAAGCAAAACTATCTATGAACTCACAAGATGGAAGAAAATAGGTAGTTGTCACACAAGTAAACTTTCAAGAAAAGGTAAAAGATGAAAACTAGAAATGACACTTGATATTTGGACATCTCAACTTTGGAGCACTGAATTTGCTGCATATGAAAGACATGGTGAAGGGTTTACCGCTCATAGAAAAACTAGGAAATATATGTGAAGGATGTATCTTGGGCAAGTAGCATAGAGAGACATTTCCAGTATGAAAGTTAGTAAGGGCAAAGGCACCTTTGGAGATTGCCCACCGAGATTTATGTGGACCAATGTCGATACCATCAACTAGTGGCAGCCATTATGTATTGACCTTCCTAGATGACTACACAAGGAAGACATGGGTCTATCTCCTAAAATAGAAAAGTGAAGTGTTTGAGCGCTTTTTCCAATACAAGGTTGTTGTTGAGAAGCAAAGTGGACACTACATCAAAGTCCTCAGGACTAACAGAGGTGGCGAATATATCTCAAATGCATTCCTTCGATTTTGTAGGGAGCATGGAATTCACAAGCAATTTACAACAAGGTATATGCCTCAGCAAAATGGTGTGGCAGAAAGGAAGAATAGGACCATTAAGGAGATTGCAAGGAGTATGTTGAAGGCAAAAATTTTGCCAAATGATTATTGGGCTGAAGCTATCGCATGTGCAACATATATCTTGAATAGATGTTCAACCAAAAGTGTCCAAAATATAGTTGCTGAAGAGGCATGGAGTGGAAGAAAACATAGTGTCACTCACATCAGAGTTTTTGGATGTGTGGCATATGCACATGTCCTGACTGAGTTGAGAAAGAAGTTGGACAGCAAGGGGGAGAAATGCATATTTTTTGGATACAGTGATGAATCCAAGGCATACAAACTCTACAATCCATTAACCATGAAGATCATAATCAGCAGAGATCTGCAGTTCATAGAAGAGGAAGCATGGGATGGAAGTTTAGAAAAGACGGTCAATCTCAAAGCATGCATGCCACATGAGGACAAAGAGGAATTAACAACAGAAAGTAATTCCTCAACAGTGACTCCCTCTACACCTATTCAAGCACAACAAAGCAGGTAGCAAGCAACACCATCAACAAATAATAGGACAGTTTTGCACAGCCAAGAAAGGGCTTCTCCAACAACACCGTGAAGCGCAACACCAAGTGACATGTCAAGCCCATCTTCACAAAGAAAAAGAAGGCCAAAATTCATAAATTTAAATGAAATTTATGAGCAAGATGAAGTTGATAGTAGCGCAAGTCTGAATACCTTATTTGCATTATTTTGTCATGTAGACTACCTAATCCTCTTTGAAGATGCAGTCAAAGAAGAAAAATGGGTTGCGGCAATAGAGGAAGAAATAGAAGCAATATAAAGGAATGACACATGGGAGTTAGTGAGCCTTCCGAAAGGAAAACATGTAATTGGAGTAAAGTGGGTCTATAAGACCAAAAGAAACATTGAGGGAAAGATTCAAAGGCACAAAGCAAGGCTAGTTGTCAAAGGATACAAGCAGCAACATGGAAAATATTATGCGGAGACGTTTGCGCTAGTCGCATGGATGGAGACAGTGAATGCAGTTGTGGCAATTCCCACTTAACACAAATGGAGAGTGTATCAAACAGACGTAAAATCAACGTTCTTGAATGGAATGCTAAAAGAGGAAGCATATGTTGTGCAACTGCTTGGTTATGAGGTAGAAGGCCATGAAGACAAAGTATATCAGTTGAGGAAAGCTCTTTATGGGTTTAAGTAAGCACCGCGCGCATGGTACAATAGAATAGATGCTTACTTATTGGATAATGGTTTCAACAAACATGATGGTCAGCCTACTCTCTACATCAAAGAGAATGAAGGTAAGATTCTCATTGTCATCTTATATGTAGATGATTTGATTTTTACAGGTAGTGATGATTTCCTCATCGCTGATTTCAAGCAAGTCATGAAGAGTGAATTTGAAATGACTGACTTGGGATTGTTAAGATATTTTTTGGGCATAGAAGTGAAGCAAATAGAAAATGGCATTTTTATCTCTAAATTGAAGTATGTGGTAGACATTTTGGAGAGGTTTAAAATGTAGAACACCCAAGTTTGCTGTCAAGGTTCATGGAGACACCCAAGGAGACATATTGGCAAGTAGTGAAAATGATTGTAAGGTATATCAATAGGACAAAATAGTAGACCATTTTCTACATAGCAACAAGTGATTTCACGCTGGTTGGTTACATTGACAGTGATTGGGCAGGCAGTGTCGATGATAGAAAGAGCACATCAGGATATGTTTTTCATTTGGGTTCCGGAGCCATTTCATGCGCCTCGAAGAAGTAGCCAATAGTGTCACTGTAAACATCAAAAGCTGAATATGTCGCAGCAACATTAAGAACGTGTTAGGCAGTTTGGATGAGAAGGATGTTGAGGGGTTTTCGTAAAGACCAAGAGGGAGCGACAACTATTTTTTGTGACAACATCTCAACAATTGCATTATAAAAGAATTTTGTCTTCCACAAGAGGACCAAGAATATTGATGCTAAATATCATTTTATTAGAGAGTTGATTAACAACAATGAAATTGTGTTGCAGCACTATAGGTCACAAGAACAATATGTTGACATATTCACAAAGCCATTGGCATGTGAAAGTTTTGTTTACCTGAGAAACAATTTGGGAATTGTCAATGGCAGCAATTGGGATTAACGGGGAGTGTTGGAAATAATAATCACAACTACCACAATAAATAGCCTTATAGCTTGGAAATAATAATCACAACTACCACAATAAATAGCCTGATAGAAGCCATACTTGTCAATGTATTTTTACAGGGCGCTTGTCAGACGTATTTTTACAGGGCGTCTCTGTGTGAAGATGGAAGGATTGAAGCAGCTTTGAACCATTCCGAAATGTAGCAAGGAATTTAAAGAAGTTAATGTACTTTGGTAAATAGCTATGGGCAAGCATTCATTCAGCCACTATTGCCAACACTCCATAAATACTTGGGTGATTCTGATCACACTCAACAACAACATCATATTAATTATTTTTGCTCTGTCATGAATTAAATATAAAATTGTATGTTGAGTTAAAAATGAATGTAAAATTCATTTTGACAGGTTAGAGAGTAAGAGAGTTGGAGATAAAAAGACCACAAATCTCTAAGGAGAAAATGGTGGAGAAAATTTTGGTGGATGTGTGAAAATAACAGTTACTGTGTGTTTTACTGTCTGTTATTCCGCATGAATGTAAATCAATATAAACGTTTGTTTTTACTTGGTGAATGAACGGCAGTCTCATGTGAATGTATTTGCAAGATTTACAGATCAATCCTAAGTTTTATTTGTCATACTCCAAGCTTTTACCTTTGTATTTTGCCGTAAGTGAATATTGTGGTTTTATTAAGTCTTTGTAATAGCTCCGCGAAATCCAGGTCGCAAAATCAGCTCTTCCGTGCGCAAAGCTAGCTACACAGCTAGCTACATGAAAGTAGCTTCGTGAAAATCATAAACCTCTGCCCCTCCGCGAAAATTATCTCAATGTAAATTCTGTCAATTTTTATAACAATGGAAACAATCAACAAAATACTTAGAAAACTGTTCGGCTTCTACATATCCTTTTGCACCTACGATTTGCACTCTCAAACTACCCATGTAACTTGTGCTCGTCAAAAGGATCGCGTGTTGTGTTTCAATCCAATTCATCAATGAAAATCACAAATTTATGATGCACTAATTTATGTATAAAATAACAGAAGGTAAAATAAAACTTGAGGCACTTTTCTAGCAACAAACATCCTTTCTCCCGGCCATACCATAATTGTGACGATGTAGTCTATTTATTTGACGAGTGAAAGCTCTAATCTACTTGGGTTTCTAAAAAATAAGAGGGCGACCTTAGGGGTGCCTTTCTCATTCTACAACAACTAGTCCTTGTCGAGAGAGCAAGCGTGTGAGCTGGCTCTTGGCTTGGAAGTGAGCAGGCTCCCCTTTCTCTAATCGCTACCGGCCATACCATATTTGTGACGATGTAGTCTATTTATTTGACGAGTGAAAGCTCTAATCTACTTGGGTTTCTAAAAAATAAGAGGGCGACCTTAGGGGTGCCTTTCTCATTCTACAACAACTAGTCCTTGTCGAGAGAGCAAGCGGGTGAGCTGGCTCTTGGCTTGGAAGTGAGCAGGCTCCCCTTTCTCTAATCACTACATGGTCTGCAGTTCGTTCATAGTCCCAGCATCTCCTACCCATGTTATTCAAGACTGGAACCCATGACCAAGGACAAGTGGTTCGAAACTGTGTGCCATAGGTGCGAACGTCTCACACCCGTCTATGGGAGAATTACGTGTGGTGGTCAAGTAATGGAATAACAAGCGTGCCCAATTTCAAAATTTAAAAGGTGGTCAAGTAATGGAATAACAAACGTGCCCAATTTCAAAATTTAAAATTCAATCCTTGATGTATGTATGGTATAGGATGGGATGAAATGAAGGGTTCACACGGGCCACTGACAACATCACATCAGCCAAGGAGGATGGAAAAATGTGCTTTTCAGATAACCAGTTTTTCCAAAAAGTCATTATAAACTATTCCTAAAAATAAATTTTGATTAAATATTTAGAAAGTAGAAAAAATAAAGAATATTAACAATCTTATTATATTAATATAGTTTAGAGCGCATCGCAATAAATAAATAATAAAATTTTTGCTATATTAATGTATTTATTTTGGAGTTCATTTCAGTAATAAAATCTCATAATTTATTATCGCGTATCAGTTTACTATCATAAAGGTTTATTGTTGGACCAATGTTTGACCCCATTAGGTTGTACTGAATACATTGTTGGCATTGACTATTTGGATTTCCAACCATATTTCTGGAAACCTTATTCAGAATATGTTCATTGTTTGAGTCACTTCACAATTTGAGAAAATTCTTTACATCAGGCTGAAATTACTAGTAGAACAATGATTATGGTGGAAATATAAATGAAACTATGAAATCATGTAGAAATCTATGGCCAATTCTCCGAAAACAAATAGTAGCTATACATGAAACTATGAAATCACACAGAAATCTATAACCAATTCTCCAAAAACAAACAGTACATATAAATGAAACTATGAAATCATAGAAAGCCATAGCTAGTGGTCACTCCTCCAAAAACAATTTCATGCTTTGTGTTACTTTAGAAACATGGAACATAGACGAACCATAAGATGACGAAGGCAACCATAAATAGAACTATCATATCACATAGAAATTTGTTTCCATAAAAAATGAGCATATCTCTTTAATGGACTCCAAGACAAATAAGCGCGAATAGTTTTTAGGGATTTGATCGTGATTATCCTAATTAACTTAAAAGCGCACTTCATTCCCAGAGTCTACCGCAAAAGGAGACAACTACATCATTACCAGATAAGACCCGAGCTCCCTTTACCAATCACAAGTTAAAAAATAAATAAATTAATAAATTAAAAAAAAAAAAATTTAATCTACTTTATAAAGTTAACATTGCAATTTTTATTTTTATTTTTGGTTAACTGAAAACTATTTCAGATTCAACACATTATTGAATGCGTAATACCTTTGAGGAAGGGATAATACGCATCAAAAAACAATATACATAAATTTCATCGTTTGTACATTCAATTTAATTACGAGCGTTGAAGAGAATGTATGTTTTTTTTAAATGTGACAACGAATTATAAAAGTGAATTAATCCTTTTGTCTTTTGATGTGCATGACCAGAAAAGCTACACGCTCCACAAAAGCGACGCAAACGGTCATCAAAGATTGATTGGATGTTGCTTGTAGCAATCGCTGCTATTATTTAAAGAGACTTCTAGGACACAAAACACATGGATCATTCGTTATTTGCACTGATTTCATCTCCTTTGTCTTTCCTCTTGATATGGTCTGCTTATTTGTGGTTTGTTCTTTTTAATTATACATGCTCAAATTATCCCATCTGATTATTTCAATTTTCCATTAAAATTGATTTAGGTTCTTTTTACTAAATTCATGCAAATGATTCGAATATCAGATCATTTGTGTGGGGTTTCATTTTAATCACTAAAATCTAATTTCATTTCATAAAAAGTCAGGGTTAAATGCATCATGCTTTATCGACTTCATTTGACTAGTTAAATGAAATATATAAATATTGAGATTCACCTCAGTAAAAGCGTGCGACACGCTTCATCAATACTTTTTTTTAACAATTTCTAAGAATTAAGAATTATAAATTTCAATAAAGTTGCGAGAACAAGGTAAATGTTGAAAAATTAATTCCAACTGCGCATCGGCAAAAGAGTGCAGCGATTTAGCGATAAACACTCCAGTGATAAGAGATCGCCGATATCGCATCGGCGAAATGGCAGCTAAAGTTTTGTTATTTGCGATGAGCAATCGCCGATAACCCGGACCCGACGATGGTATTAATCCATTTTAATAGATTATCGGGTCCACAAATATTTCGCAATCGGGAAAACCAAGTGGGCAGCCTTCTTCCATGCGATAAGTTGTGACACGATATCCTGGACCCGATTGGTATTCAACATTTTGCTTAATATTATTTCGGGTCCGCCAGTGGGTTGTTTCATGTTTTTATGAATTTCAGGCATATATTATAATATATATATTGGGGCCATGTAGTGATCGGGATTTCGCAATCGGGGGAAACCATGGGTGCACATATGTGTGACATGCGATAAAGTTCGGACCCGATAGAGTTCCAAAAGCATATTGTATAATGTTGATGTAAAGGCCTGAAAAATAATTTTGACGTGAAGTGAAAGTTTTCCTACCGCCGTTTATCTCAGTAAAACAGTAAATGCAATTTAATGTGCATGGTAAGTTCTTTGGTGAAGGTTTTAATTTTGTTCCAGTGGGAATATGGGCAAGCCAGTAAGACCATTAAATTTTTACTGTCTTCTTTTACAGCAGTATGGAGATGCAAGTACTTTCTCCCGTAGTCATATATTAATGTAATTTTTGGGTAAATGAATGTAATGAGAGGGAAGCATAGTAGTGCACTTGTAATGTTCTGAATATGAAAACTGATCCATGCAGCAGCGTGAGAAATATCTATATGTGATTTTTAAACAGAAGTGTATATGTATTGGTGAATCCCTGTTACACTGAATTTTGTCACCTTGACTATCTGCAGTTTATGTGGCCTCATCAATAGCCACATTGTCCTCTTTGTCAAGCCCCATACCTCTGTTCTTCATGTCAAAACTTCAAAGAGAGAGAAAGTCACTTGAAAACATG
>APFE031275182.1:0-13559 GCA_000404065.3 Pinus taeda | reverse complement strand
CATATGCAGTATGACCTCGTCGTCATACATGTCCTGGAATTTGATTTTCTTGCCGTAATCATGGCTAGGAAGCTCAGAAAACTCCATACTGCTCCCTTCTTTTATATATTACAAGCAATTTTGGGGAGGAGCAGTTGCGGAGGAATTTTGGGGAGGAGCAGTTGCAGACTAATTTTCGGGAGGAAATTTGGTAGCCATGGTTGTAGAGGTAGAGGTAGAAAATGAAACTGAGGTTGCCGGTATCCTCATCCGTTCGGCCGCAAAGCCCAGACGCTCCACCATAGGGAGAGGGGAGAGCCGTCTCAGTGGCGACGCCGAGTCAATGGTTCGTAAGAGGAACGAGAGAGCTTGTGAGCATCAACACCGTGCCCCAGAGCGCGGCCTCCCACCTAAGCGCTCCACCATAGGGACAGGGGAGAGCGGTGCGAGTGGCAACGCCGAATCAGTGGATGAGAGAGTTTGTGAGCTTCAACACAGTGACCCAGAGCGCCGCCTACCACCTAATTCGCTTCCTGGTCACTCAAAAGTTAGTGATTTTTAATATGTTGCTTCTTATTCCTAATCTGTTAGTATTTATGGTTGTGTTGTTTTGATTTTGTATTTATGGTTGTAGGTGGTTACTGATTCAGAGTAAAAGACATCGCAGGAAAGGAGCACCGAATAGAAGCCTTTACAACTGCTTTTAAGGTAGATCACTTGTCACTTACTATATATGCGCTCTGTCAGTGTATTAACAATTTTGTGCAAAGGTAAAAGCTCACTAATTTACTTTTGCACAAAGTTGTTAATACACTGAGAGAGTGCATATATAGTAAGTAACAAGTGATCTACCTTAAAAGCAGTTGTAAAGGCTTCTCTTCGGTGTTCTTTTCCTACAATGTCTTTTACTCTGAATCAGTAACAACTCACAACCATAAATACAAAATCAAAACAACACACAACCATAAACACTAACAGATTAGGAATAAGAAGCAACAAATTAGGAATCACTAACTTTTGAGTTGCCAGGAAGCGAATTAGGTGGTAGGCGTTGCACTCGCACCGCTCTCCCCTGTCCCTATGGTGGAGCGCTTGGGTGGGAGGCCGCGCTCTGGGGCACTGTGTTGATGCTCACAAGCTCTCTCATTCCTCTTACGAACCATTGACTCGGCGTCGCCACTGAGACGGCTCTCCTCTCTCCCTATGGTGGAGCGCCTACGCTTTGCGCCCCAGCGGATGAGGATACAGGCAACCTCAGTTTCATTCTCTGCCTCTACCTCTACAACCATGGCTTCCAAATTTCCTCCCCAAAATTCGTTTGCAACTGCTCCTCCCCCAAAATTCCTCCGCAACTGCTCCTCCCCAAAATTGCTTGTAATATATAGAAGAAGGTAGCAGTATGGAGTTTTCTTGCCGTAATCATGGAGTTTTCTTCGCTATAAAATGTGGTCAACCAAACATTTTTTTGGGTTACGGGAATCGTAGTTCCCCATTTAGGGTTACTCCGAGAAAATGCTCCTCTGTAAGAGAATTGCCGGGCACTCATCTCGGCGTAAATCTCGTTACGTAGCTGTTTATCGGAGTAACTGTAAATAAAATTTGGTTGGGTAGATTTGATAGTGAAGATAAGGTAGCAATAGAATATTACAGGGACAGCCTCAATCTCAGAAAACCCCAGGTGCAAGGCCCTTGAACATTTTCAGCCATGAATATTACAGCAAGGAAATCAAATTTGAGGACATGTACAGCAACTGGAAGATACTGGATATGATCAGATATATTTGGACAACAAGAATTTAAGGAGACTTAAACCAGCGCCACCCTAACAATAATGATGATGGCGATGGTGCTGATATACAGAGGAAGCGAGAACTCTTCAGTAAAAATGTGAGGAAGAGTGATGTAGGCAAGGTTCAAAGGTTGATCATTCCAAAACATCTGCACGAGGAGCAGGAGAGACAAAGAAGTTCGTATTCAATGACGATAAGCACAGGTTGGGGCAGTTCTTTCTGTTAGACTCGCTGGAAGAAAAGCCATCACTATGTGTTGATCACTACATGGAAAAGCTTTGTGAAGGGTAAAAAATTGAAGGTGGGGGATTTTCTTTGCTTTGACAGATGGAAGTACTCGTTGTCATTCATAACAGTAAGGAACATGATGAGGAGGACGAACATGATGGCCAATCAGTTGAGCGCCAATGTGAAAGCAGCTAGGAACATCATGTCCAGTCAGTCAAGCTTCGGAGTTTGTAAAACGGGAACGGGATTATTTTTAGGTCGTTCAGAGTTTGTTAAGTTTGAGAGACTTATTTTATGAATTTGAAAGTTTTGTTATGTTTCTTATTTTCTTATAATATTTTATATATAAACATTTTTTAAGTTTTCTTATGTTTTTTATTTTATATATTTTTTTGTTTTTGGTGAAACTTCATGCAAGGATGGATAGCTAAATGTCTAATTATTATTTTAAATGTCAAATTGATTTTATTTTTATTAAAACAATTAACTTGATTTTTTTAATTATAAAATATGTAATTAATATAGATGTTAAAAAAATTTTGTTTGGAAAAAGTAAAAAGGTGAAATATTTTTCCTATATTTCTTTGATGACTAAATGAACTGAACATGCTAAAAATGATATTATTGATGTTTTATAATGTTTTTAATTAAAATTAATCATATTGACTAATGTTTTTCAATCAAGCTTATAAAGTAAGATTAAATATGTGTACTTTTTCATTGTTTAAATAAATGTTTTTAACATCACTTGGATACATAAATGAAAGTTTACAATTCCAAAACAAAAATAGTGGATATATATATATACATATATATATTACTTAACATGACTATTGAAATATTTTATTCACCATATTTTCTACATTAAGTATTTCTTTGTTTAGAAAAGGTTTTAGCATGAGCTAAGAGGAATCACATTTCTTGACATGCAAACACATTTTTGGGAGTACAAAAATCAATATCTATTTTTATTTTTAGATGCTATAAAAGTTTCCAAAAAAATTCATATACTTAAAAATGATTAAACTATAAAATATTGGCAGCACTTTAAACTTTTTAACCATAAATAATTATTTATTCTAATATATTTATGTGATATATACATAATATTTTAAAACAATTTATAAAATATTTTATATAACATGTGCATTGAGTCATTTTATTATGGAGCATCAAAACATTCTTTTGATATTAATATATTTTTAAGTATACTTCAATATTAATTCATATTATATTTTACTATATACAACACTAAAAGATTTCTAATGTGAATTATGAATAGAATATTTTAATATGAATTAATATCTATGTTGCATGAGGTTTTGGGAACTTGGGTACAGGTGTCAGGATGGGTAGAGGTTTCCTCAAAATTTACAAGAAATGTCTAATTGGGAGCGGTAATATTATATAATAAAAAAGTAAAAATATTTTCTTGATTGATGATGATAATGATGATGGTTAACATCAACTGAGACCCAACTTTGGTTTATCGGACCTAAAGAAACTACTTATTTAGTTTGATTTAAGATTTTATTCCTGTGCTCAAAAAGCTTGGAGAGAAAACTACTTATTTAGTTTGATTTAAGATTTTATTCCTGTGCTCAAAAATCTTGGAGAGAAGCCTCGTGAGCTCACTATAATTTTGACACTGTAAAAGGCTAGGAAAGTGAGTATTGCAACAAGGATTATGAAACTGAGATCTAATGTGGTTGTAGACGGGGGACTCTAAGAGGAGTTGATTTTCATCCTTGATGTTCATATTCTCACAATGATGGCAGATCCTTTCCATCCATGGTGTTTTAGGAATTGTCCAACCATGAGGAAGTGATTTTCATCCTTGATGTTCACATTCTCACAATGATGGCAGATCCTTTCCATCCATGGTGTTTTAGGAACTACCCAACCATGAGGAAATGATTTTCATCCTTGATGATCACATTCTCACAATGATCGTAGATCATTTCCATCCATGCTGTTTTAGGAACTGCCCAAGCACCTATTTCACTATCGAGCTCATGACACCTATTTCACTATCGAGCTCATGAGAGTTCATTCTAATCTTGGCTATATTAGTTTTCTTCTTTTAGCTACTTAAAATAGAGAGATACTTTTGATCTTCTAAGATGGAGTTGATGACCTCATTATAATATTTTAATTTTCTTTTATCTAATAAATCTTTCTCGCACCACATTTTTTCTCTGATCTTAGAAGTAACAATATTTTTCTAATAATTATATAATTTTTATAATATTTAAAATTAATATTGAATCAAAATATTCAAATATTAAAATCAATTTAAATATCTAAATGATAAATATATAATCTCTCTTATATATAAATATATTCTCTAAGTGTTTCTCTCCCTCAATGTGTCCCTTATATATATATATATAGACAAGTTCATTATGAGTTCTCTGACACATGATCAGTCTTTGAAACACACACACTAACAGTTTTACATATGTTTTCTAATTATTCTTAAGAGAAAAAATAAAGCAACTCTAATGTTTAAGCATTGATTACAACATACAATATGCACACACAATCTTATTAGATATATATACATAAATAGCTAAGGAAATACACATCACCATGATATCCCACATATCACGCTTACATCGAGGTGCCTCATGAACAGGCTTCCTTAACCCATCAAGATATTGCTCCACTTTCTCAATTAAGGGTATCAATGTTAAGGATGTCTTTGGCCTTTCTTCCTTCAAAGGTTTCAACATAGGCTCATGTTTTGTGGGTAGTTCACCTAAATTCCCTACAAGCTTTGTATTCCCCAACATGAGGGAACCTTGAAACTAAAAAGAAATAGTCTTCAAATCTCCCGAAATTTTCCTAAGTTCCCGTTACAACTCTCGGTGAAAAGGGAACGTTCCCATATAAAGCTCATGGAACTTTCATGAGCTCCCATAGCAACTCCCTGTTAAAAGGGAAAGTTAGTAGTGCTAGAACCATTGGAACTGGTTTCCCACCTCTAGGGACTCTCGGTGAAAAGGGAACGTTCCCATACAAAGCTCATGGAACTTTCATGAGCTCCCATAGCAACTCCACGTTAAAAGGGAAAGTTAGTAGCCCTAGAACCATTGGAAGTAGTTTCCGACCTCTAGGGGGCGGTTCTTGTTGAAGATAGATTAAAATTGAAGTATAGTTAAAAACATATTAATAGCAAAACAACCAATTTAATGTGGGTTGCTCATATATAGATATCTTTCACACTAGGCTGTAAAATGAGCCACTCAACTCAATTTATTATGAGTTTCTCGCCTCCATTATTATTATTTTAAATGTCACATGAAACTCATCATTTTTAGTTATTCTTATTCTTACGAGGGAAAAATTGCTTTATTTTTTAATTTTTTTTACTTTATTTCTTTTTAAAGTTGATATGAAATTATGTGACTTCACATAGATATAGAAATATTTTATTTCGAGATAAGAGTGATTGAAATATTATTGATATTATTGATGTTTTATAATATTTCTAATTAAAATATCCATATTAAATTATGCTCTTTAGTTTAGCAAACACAAATTGAATTACAAATGTTTATTATATATACCAATATAATGTACATATTAATACAAAACCTAGATACTACATTTGAGTAACATTAAATATTAATCTCATAAATGAAACTAAATATTATTTCCAAAATCAAATAATCTTTACATGCATAAATATTTTTGGTTCTTTTTGAAAAAAATAATTTCCATTAAAAAAAGATGAAAATTATTAACCCAAGATGCTCATTATATAGCGAATATGAAAAGTTGAATTTTTTTCTCATGTAAACCAAAATAAAAATTTTAAAAATGCAAGGATAAAAAAATTGATTAAATAACTATACAAAACATTTAATTAATGTCTACTCATAAAAAAATTGAATTTAAAGAAATTAAATTCCTCTCCACCTTTTTTCGATAAATACTTAAAAAAAATCTATACTAATATATTACAAATACAAAAACATAAACATAGACTATTTTATAAACATTCTAAACTAGAATTAACCAAAAATGTGATCAACCATAACATGGCATTTGCATTTTGTCTACCTCATAGTCGCTCTCTCTCTCAGATCATCCAGATAAGCAACTGGTTCCAACGTAACTTATATAAACGATTCCCTGTAGTAGGAGCCAAATTGAAAAAACATTCACGTAGTTTAAAGTCTTTTATTGGTAGGCAAAAACCATAAGAAAATTGAGTTGGAGTGTAGTTTTAGTTTGGAATTTCAATTGGTTAAGTTTTCTTTATAAATGTTTTGTTTATTAGTTTAGATTTATTTTAATTTTTTATTTACCTAAAGGATTTAAAATTTTTTGACTTTAAAAATAGTTTTACATCTGAAGAGATTTGATCTTTTTAGGTGCATGATTGACCTTGACTTAAAAGAGATGTATCTTGGTTTTAAAAATAATATAATTTATAGGTTTGATTCTATGTCTCAAATATATTGAAGTGTTAAATAGTATTGTTTTGTTTGTTAAATATTATTTTTAGAAATTAATATAAATTATAATCTATTAATAATAATTTATGTTGAAAATTTTGAAAAATATTAAATAAATATTCATTTATTATTTCTTTACATTGTTAATTTTTAGTTGTTGAAATTTAAGGTCGTTAATTAATATAAATTTGTTATATCTTAAATTTAATTTGGTACTCTATCTAACAAACAAAATGATTTAATTTGGTATAATCTATCTAATAGACTAAATGATTTTTGGCTTGAACCTCAAAATACAATTTCTAGAAAGATTGTAATTTCTTGTTGTTTAAAATATAATTTTGAATACATAAAAAACCTCATCAAAAAACCAAGGCACATGATTTAATTATTCATAATTTTTAAATTTTAGTTATAAATGGATATTTTCATATATATTGTTTACTCTAATTATTGTTAAAGTATTTAATGGTTTTCATGTACGAGATATTTATATTTCTAAATCATTATAATTATATTTATTTTTATAGTACTTATTTTAATGGGAAGCTACACATAATTTGCATAACAAATTTATTACTATGTAAAAATTTTATAGTCAAATTCAACTACCCTACATAAATATTAGTTATTTTACTTATTTTTTATTAATCACAACTAAAATATTATTAAATTATGATTTTTAATTTCTATTAAACTAAATATTATATATAAATATCACTTAAGCCTATAATTTACTAAACCATTCATTTTTAGTGGATGGATTTGAATGTATACTTTATATTCATTTAATATATTACTCTTCTGCCATAATTTTGTTAGGGCTCATAGTTTTGTAATTTATACTTATACCATTTAATATATACATATAAAATAAAGATGACGTAGATAAATCATTTTCACCTAAAATTATTTGACTTTTGTTTAGATTTTATCTATTATATTTAGATATGCTTTAATTTTACTTTTGTTTACATTTTACCTATTATATTTATATATGTTTTAATCTAACTTTTGTTTATATTTTACCTATTATATTTATATATGTTTTAACTTGACTATTAATTGAATCATATGAAGCTTTGTAACACCCCATAGTAAAATGTTTTTACTCCTTATGACTTAGTAAATTGTGATAGTTGCTAAAGTGGTAGTAAACAAGAACTTTGTTTTAATATTAATGTATGAGAATAATATAATGACTTAAAGGGTTATGGTTGTGAAACCCAAAACAATAGATAAATAAAGAAGAAATTAAGAAATGTGTTATTATTTTCTTTATTATTTTTGAGATTGTTAGAATGAGTTATTGTTCTTGGTTTCTTCTCGTTCCTAGAGAGAAAAGGGACTCTGAGGGGAAAAATTTGGGGATGGCTACACGAGAAGCTTGAGGATATGGAAACTAAATGGAAAATGCCAAAATTTGTCACTATAGTGACAAAAGCAGAACTATGCTTCTAGGTTTGTTCTTGTCACTGTAGTGACAAAAGCAGAACTATGCTTCTAGAGGTGTTCTTGTCACCATAGAGACAAAAGCAGAACTATGCTTCTAGAGGTGTTCTTGAGCTGAATTTGAAAGTGAGTCGAACCCTCAAATGATTCGAGGGTACATTACTCAACTTGACCAGGGGTCCTGAGGTTCACATACCAGTTAGCACAAGTTGGAGTATCTTCCTTAATTATCTGGAAGGAAGGGTTCGAAAGGAAGGGAGGTTGGGTGGAGAGACCTTTGATATCTGTGGAAAGTATAAATATCTTTGTAAAATAAAAATAAAGTTTGATTTTTTTAAATTTATTTTATTCTAAAGATAAGAAAAAATGAGAGAACTTTTTGTTTTTTTTTTTTAAATTTCCATGCATTACTGCAAATAGTTTAGATACAAATAAGGAAGCAAACTCATGGAAAAACTTTGTATCAACTACAAAATTGCAGAATGACATATAACCGTAATTCCAATGTAGGAGTAGATAAAGTATAATTTTTAACAGTAGATAATATTGGTAAATTAAACTGCGTGTGAGTGAATAAAATATACAAGGAAGGGCTTGTAACAGGATTCTCCAGTTACCTGAAGGTTATTTCCTCTCTAGGAAGTTTGGAGTTGTTCAGTTCCTAGTCAATAATAGCCACTTGTATGGTAAAGGCTTGGTCAATAATAGCCACTTGTAGGGTAAAGGCTAGGTCCCTTGTTACTAGGTCCTAGTCCTAACAAGGTGGACAGAAGGAAAGATAGGAAGCCATTTTGGTTAAGGAAAAGAGCCTATATTTACTCACACAATTAACCGCTATGACTGAAAATTCCTATGTTGAACTCAACTAAGAAGAAATTGAAGCAAGGAAGCTTTTCATAATTACGCTCAGCAGAAGGGTTGAGCTTGAAAAGTTGACTCTGTAATAATTACTATGGGGGTTCATTTTCTCAATAACCCTATGAGTATAGTTGTTGGGAATGAATGTAAGTCAAGAAATTATTTAACGAACCAGAAAACCCTTGCATGGGCAACCAAAAGGAAAAAAAGAGAGATGATAAGAATATGCTAAACCATCTTTATTTTTTCTAAACTTGGAATTTATAGCGAAATCTGTCAAGAAAATCGTTGGGATAAAAATATCTAATATATATGTTATAAAACAACAGAGTACACAATGATAATTTCCAACACAAAACTTGAGAGGCATACTGAGAACCTGTGATTCATGAAAAACATAGTAAAAACCATTTCGTGCATTATAACATAAGGGCCTCAAAGTATCCTTTCAAGAAACTAATAAACATATACTTATGTGCTCGAAGCATTTTAAATTCCTAAACACTAGATACAACCGAATTGACTCACTAATTTTCAGTACATAAAGTATTTTCACCTTACTGCAAAGTGGCTTCATGGAAGGAATGCTAAGAAAAGGGGAAAAATCCATATGAATTTTAAAATCTAGATGAAAAAAGGATGGACTGAAAGATGAGGTTTTAGCAACTTGAATGTGGACCAGAATAGGTGCACAATTCACTCATAAGGGGTCCATGAACCCTGAGAAAAAAATTACGCCAGGTCAATGTAACATGTTGGAAAGTAAGAGGAGACAAAGCATAAATATACACACAAAGCATGAGTTGTTGGTCTTCTATTTATCACACAAAAACATGATACTTAGAATGAACCCATGAAGGGTATTTAACCTTTTCGACTATCGACTCGCCCAAAATATCTTGACATGCACACATACTTAACTCAGTTAACTCACACTCTAAAGATGGAATGCACTTAACTCTTTATCCATCACTCAACTTGACTCAATGCTCAACACTCAACTCTCAGTTAACTGACTCTCTAAGTTTAGTCAACTCCACACGTGGGAGTAATTACAATTTCTAACACTCCCCCATAATTACTACCATATGACTCAACACGAATCAACATCACTCAACTATGACTGCTAGGCTTACAATTGAAACTGACTCAATTATCACTCAAACATGCACATTGGTCTATGTCTCAGTTAGGCTTTCAATGACTCAGGACTTTCACATTTTTGAATTTTATTTTTCTCTTCTTCCAAATTTTAAATCCTCGAACTTGCTTCATTCTCTGGCTCGATTTCGTGTTGTAGGCTCAATATTCCTTTACTTGCTACTGCTACAATTTTCCATTGACTTTTCTTGAATTTGCATTGGAACACAATTTGATCTTATCTTCTACACCTTCTTCTTCAAATATTAATTCAACCACACACTGTTGCCACAACATTGCATCTTCAAACTCTCTTCTTTGCTTTGCTTCTTGTGCTTCATATTCTTGGCTTTCTTTCTGCCAAATTTCTAGATAGTAGAATCTTATCTCTTCTTGACTCCATTGCCAAAAAATGTTTCAATGCATTCAATTTTATCTTCAGAAACATCCATATCATTATTTTCACTTTCATCATCTAGTACTGTTGCTTTTTTCCTGTAATTTGCACACTCAAGATCATCATTCACCATTTCATTCAATTATTTTATTTCAGATTTTGCTTTAAGGCTCACTTCAATTTGTTCTATAGGTTTCTAAATCCATTCTTTAATGAGCTTCAAATCTGCATAAAATATATTAACAACGTTGTTTTCAAATTCTACTCGCATGCTATTTTGAATACCCGCATATTTAAAAACAATGTTAAAAACATATTTATTATGTTCTTCACTGGCAACTTCCTCCTATACATCCGCCTTATTTTCAACTACATGGAGATTGTCTTTCACTCTTATGCTGTTAGTAGACATTTTCATCAAAAACTCTTCAATCACATTATCATGTTATTGATCATCAACTACTACTAGATGACATATTGTTTCATGAGTAGTTCCAACTGCTTCATATCTTGTTTCTACAGTGGAAACTTCAACCTTTAATTCTTCATCAAGCATTCTGTTTACTATATTGCCACAATCAATCTCTCTTTCAATAAAGAAACCACACATATCATCAACATAATGTTCATCCACACTATGGTGGGGTATTTGAGCATGCATGTACTCAATGTCAATTTCATTGACAATTTCAACTTCACCAAATGCATCAGCTGCAGCTGGATTCACCTATTCACATCTCACTTTGCAGTCACCCTCCACATGTGTCTCATCACACTAGGTTTCACCATCATCTGTATCATTCGCATTACAGTGGAGCCCTTGAGCATTTATTTTCTCTTGTTATTTTTCACACACAGAGGCTTCAACTTCTCTCTCTACAATATTTACTGCATCTTCTTCATCCATATACATGCTAATGGGTTTCTATTTTATGGTCTTGACAACCATCATCCACTTTTGAGTGGGATTCTCCAAGCCCTGTTTTCCTCTCAGAGTCTTGCTCATCTAATCTCATATTTGCGACTCAATTCTTTGCTTGTGACATAACCTAATGTTTCATCTCATTTTCCTTTGTGCCAAACTCTACTTCCAAGATATCCCATGCTTCCCTGGAAGTTGTAGCTTTTTCTACCTTGCACAAACACTTCTCATCGAATGTCTGTTTTATAAAACTCAATGCTAAAGCATCACATGCTTCATCATATGGGTTATTAGACTCATACTCAGTTAACTCTTTACCTCTAAGGAAAGTTGACATCTTGATAACCCAATGATCAAAATATTTATCTGTAAGCATAGGAGGTGGTCACAGATCAAGGCTGCACCAATCACCCTCGATTTCTTCTTCATCTTCTGCTAAACATATCTATTCCTTAGTTGTGGCATGAACCTCTCTAACCATGGCAATGATCTTTGCCTCTTCTTTTCAATTCCTTTTCTTAGTCTTCTTCATTCGTGCTTTGCAACCCATGAATGGTGTCTTTCCTCTATTTTATAACTTCTTTGTTGATTGCATGAGGTTTTCTTGCATATCGTCCATGAAAAACAATATATTTTTCAATATGTGCCCCCGTAAGGCAAAATCATCACCTTAAACACTATCATGCTTGAAAAAAACCAAATAATTTTGTAGATTGATGGGCTTTACAAATCCCTAAATTCTTTTCCCCATAAAAATTCCCAAAACAACAAAAAAATATCTCCACTCAAACAAAACTTTAGCACTTTGTTTTTTTTCAATATATTAAAAAAAAAAAAAAAAATTGAACTACCCCAAGAATTTCTTTAACCTTGCCCACGAGCTCTTTCTTTGTTGACTTCTTGACCGCCAATTAAACCTTTGACTCTTCACGCAATGTTTTCAATTAGTGACTGATAACGTAACTCATTTGCTCTGGACTTCGATTCTCTGTGGATGGTAGCTGGACCATTCTTACAGTTGATTCTGTTAGCAACTTGCACTCTCATGGCGCCTCTCCACCATGACTTATCGCTCATGCAATGCAACTGAGATTTTTTATCACTTACATGGTGTGGCTCTACAATTTGTTGTTGTAGATTCTATATCTTGACCTCAGCTCTCATACCAATTTGTTGGAAAGAAAAAGGATACAAAGAATAAATTTACACACAAAACACGAGCTACTGCTCTTCAAAAAATCACACATAAAAATGGTACCTACAATGAACCCGGTTAAGGGTATTTAACCTTTTCAACTAGCGACTCGCCTAAAATTTCTTAACATGCAAACACACTTAACTCAAGTTAACTCACACTCTAAATATGGACTACACTTAAGTCTTTATTCATCACTCAAGTTGACTCAACGCTTAACACTCAACTCTCAGTTAACTGACTCTCTAATTTTAGTCAACTCCACATGCAGGAGTAATTACAATTTCTAACATGACCCGGAACAACATTAAAAACACTTACGTAAAGCACCAAAATTCCCAAGCAAGTTTTGGAAATAATAATACATAAGGAATGAATGTCCATAATGATTTCCAAGTTGAATCCAAACAATTAACAGGAAATGCAAGTTCAACTCGACCTGTACCAAAACCAATACGAAAATTAGGCACGTGTAGCAAAAAATCTAAGTACCTAAGGGTATAACCTAAAAAGCTAGAATAATTCTTGGCTTCCTTACTTAGATAGGCCAAAATTTTGCAAACTCTTGTTCTCTCTTGTAGGTGAGTATAGTAGATCACAATAGCAAAAGGAGACTGTTAAATTATCAAATTATGTCATTAAGGGAAAGAAAATGCGAAGCAATGTAATTGTTGACACATAATCATGGGGATTGGGTGAATAGTTATAAATAACATAAATAATAAATAATGGAAAAGGAAGAGTATCGAGAGATGAAACTCAAGAGTCACTCCCTCATGTATATAATTATGAAAAATCTAAATGAATAAACACAATTTCATTTGAGGAGTTACCAACTAGCCTGACATGGTATGAGAGTCAGCTCCATTTTTGGCCCTCTCTTCCCTTGTAACTCCCTCCTGCCTATGTTCTGTCTATTTTGCAGAATTGACATACCATACCCATGTCCTTCATTTCAAATTCCTTTGCAAGGTCCTCGCAAGATATGATCAAGTTCTCATGAGTAGTTAAAATAAAATTATCAACATATAATACAATAATAAGAAATTTACCATCTATCCAAATGTGATGAGGTTTACATCCGCTTCACTTATTTTGAAGCCCAAACCGGTGAGATAACTATCGATATTGG
>APFE031275175.1:0-12546 GCA_000404065.3 Pinus taeda | reverse complement strand
GACTATTTGTTTAGATTTTGACTTACTTGCAGGAATACCGCAGCTATCTGATGATCCTGCGGCTATCTGAAGATCCTGCAGCCTTTTTGTTAAACGCAATGTTCCACGTGTCGGTTTGCCAGATGAGCCACATGGGCACTTAGGTGTCAACGTGCTCGAGGTTCCTGTCCTATTTTTCTAGCCATCCACGTCATCTTTATCCACGGTCAAAGCTGGGCAAGTCACGGTCAACTCAAGGCAGTTTAACGGTGATTGTGAGCTGCTTGGTCACGTCATCTTAAACGGTGATTTTTCCACGTTCTACAGATGGCAGGGGACATGATCCAACATGGGATTCATTACCCATGACGACAGAACCACTAAACTCATCCACGCAGCCGTATGAAGTGTCAAGAGACCATCAATACGCATAACAGTTTGTTGCTTTTCAGTTAATCAGTTGCACGAATAGGCTATCTTAGAAATCTCTATAAATAGCTGTGTCTGTGTACGCTCATTAGAATTTTATCAGTTGTAATTTTATGAACCTGTGTTACATTTAAGAGCATTTGTGAACTCTGTGTTTTAGTGCTATCCTAGCACTCTGTTTTGTACATTTTCTGCTAATGAAGGAATAGACATAGCACTGTTTTGAAGTTTCCAGATCTCTGAGTTTTTCTTGTGGCTGAATGGACAGAGGGCCCCTGCTCATTTCTGCCACTGTAAAGTATTTTATGTGCAGTATATTTTCCTTTATTTATTCATTTCCTTAAGCATGTATAGTTTCTTTTATTTGTTTTCCTTTCTTTCAAACTGATCAGTGTTATTTCCTTGCAGATTTCTTTTAGCCCGGGATTTATGTGTGTATTTTCTTTAATGTCTAATGGTAGTTGCAGTTGTCTTATTCATTATGCTGCCCTCTTTACTCTGTTTTTCTAGACTAGTTTTAGTATAGTTTTACAAGTTGGATGCTAACTAATTTATGCTCTCTTTATCATGAATGGCTTATCTTTCAAGAGAACAAAACATTGATTAATTGCAGCTTGTATTTGAGTAGACTTGGCTTGTGATGCTAACACTTTTTCCACTTGTTACACATAATCACATATGTAGGAAGCAGTATGTTGGAAAAGGCTTAGTAGTATTACAATTTGTCAAATAGAGTAGATTAGAGTTTTTATCAATTCTTGGATTTGTCTTCAGCTACCTTCTAATCGTGTTTTATGCAATGGCGGTAGAAGCAGGGAGTTAGAAGGAGATCATCATTAACAACAATCCTTGAAGTGATTTTCTTATTTCTTTTATTTGCAGCAGTATGGATAGAGACTAATGCCATTGGATTGTGGTCATTTACTTTCAAGTCATTTTGATTTATTCATTTCAAGTTCTTTTCTCTTACAAATTCAACAAGCAATTAGAAATCACCATCACACATACTTTCACTCATATAGAGATCACCTTTCACACACTTGCACTCATTTGTCTATAATCATCATTCCATTTTAGGAAGATAAGTTAATCATAAACAACCCCCCTAAACAACAAAAGCTCTAAGAAAGTTACTTAAGTACATATAGTACACCCTCACTTCATCAGTTTACGAGCCCCGGGTTGACAATTAATACTAGTAATTTAGATAACACTAAATTGACTAAACACTCGCCAAGTGAAATAATGCAACCAATAATAAATTCCTACTCCTTGTTCACCAGCAAGGAATAGATCTGATCTTTATTGTTCTTCGGAGAAAGATCTCTTCGCTACTTCGATCCCCAGCAACAGCGCCAAATGTTGTACATGTTTCCCATAGGCAGTCCTTGGTTGCAAAAACTATGCCAGGAAACCAACTCAACCAACCTTTAGGTTCAAGATGGCCCTTAAACCATAGAGGGCTCCCTCAGTTGTTACGAGACTTTATTTAACACTATTCACCTGTCATTGAACATCTGCCTTTGAAGCACAATGGCCAGATTTAAGGTTTTAATTGGGGGTGGTTGGCGATCAATGAAAATCCCTATTCATGATTAAAGGCTTCTCTCACAGGGCCCCTTCTCAAAGTGTCAGCTTCCAGCCTGATAGAATGACTTATCTTTTCAAGGATTATGATAGAAGAATGTAAGGAGATTCTTAATAATTGAGCAGTCAGCCTGACTACTTAAGAACTAGGGAAATTTGGATGCGTGTAGAAGATTCCTATAGCCCAAAAAAACATATTCAAGAGAAGATAGAAGGACAAACAATAATCAGTTCAAAGAAGAGCTAACTTAGACAGATAATCCAATATGCTAATTTCTTTAAACGATTATTAATTTGGAAGGGATTTCAGAGAGATTGATACTCAATCTATTCTTACCTAGATCTCCTATAATACTTGAACATGTGTAGAAAGAGAGTATGAAAATACTGGAAAAACATACTACAAACACAAATTCTGTCATAAATTGGAGTCAGAAGGCTTTCATTATAAATTCTATAATAGAAGCTATTACAAATTCAAGAGCCTTGGCATCAAAAGCCAACCCTTTTACAATAAAAATTAAACAATATATGGAAAAACAATCAAGCTTAACTATTTCTACTTTTCTGGAATAAAAATCTCAATAATATACCATAATAAATAATATCTCTCGATTAGTTGCAGGAAATATGGAACTATTGCAAGTCTTCTGCCTTCAATTCTGGAAATAGTTTTATTGGCACTTATTTTCTTCCTTAAAAATTAGATTTGATTTTTTGATACCCCAGCACTACCTTAAAATTCTCAATACAATCTCTATCCAATCTACACTTATTTCTAATGAGTTCTATGATTGTTGGAATTGATTTAGATATGGTTGGTCTTTTTTCTTGAAAAGTGAATTTGCCTAGTCTCGACCTTTGACTTCCATTTCATCACAAACCACTTCGTTATTCATCTCTTTCATCTATATTTATAACAAGAACTGTGATACATTTAATAAATTACTGATAGAAAATTATCAAATACCATCCTAAGGCGAGTTCTTATGATTGAAAATACACACTCAAGCCTAAAGCATGTGAAGGAAAAACATGAACATTGTTGGCTTGATATCTGTGCAGATGGAACCCAATTTATTAATGACATAAATGACATGATGAAAAATATTGTTGAAATGAGCACAACCAGTATAATGCCCATCATCTGTAATAAATATTGCAGAGCATGCCAAAGTTTCTCACTGCAATAAGATTTATCTTGCACTGGACATTTTTGTCTTGATCTTGTCTTCTTTCCATTTTTGGAATGACACCTATCAGTATGGTCACCAGCTGAAAATTGAACTAGGGACCCTTGACTCGAATGCTTTCAATACAATTGAATACTTCAACCTCTTTTCAAATGAATTGAGTTTACTGTCTTTATTCTCCTCTGTAGTGTGTTGAGACTTCCTATGATGCTTCATAAATACTTGCAAACTTGAACTGAGGGAAGATATTTGGAATTTGAATCAAATTGACAAATCATTTACAACTAGATGTAGGTAAATATAGTTTCTATAGGAAGAGGATATCATTAAAATTGAAGTGCTTGCAGATGTTTTTATATACCCCACACTCAACTATTTATAGTTGGTTTTCCTCTTACAACTTATCACTGTCGCCGTCAAATTTCAATTCTTTTCATTATAGAAAATATGATCCTAACATCATCCTTGTATTGTAAAAGATATTTTTTCTCCAAGTTGTAGGTTGAAATAAACCCAACATCGCTGTAACAAATATTTTTTGTCACGAAATACAAAAATGCTTTGGATCCAAATGGCAGAGTCGTGCCTTTCCAACCAATTCTCCTCCCTTGAGAACCATCCAAAAACTATTCACGAGGACAATGGTTTCGAAAAATAGCAATGGTATAAACCAATCCTTCAAATTCACCATTTGTATGCCCTACCAAAATCAACTATCAAGAAATGTGCAAAGAAGCAATTCAATTGAAAAGATGAGTGGGATAGCAACATGATTAAGACAAGGTAATCAATGTCAATCATGAAGAACATTCATTTTGCTCAGGATTCTTTCAATATTTAGACTGCTTATTTTGTTGATAATGTCCTCCGCCATTTGAAGAAATCCTAGTTTGCAATCTGGATTAATAGTTTTAAACATATATACAATAAATCATGAAACCATGCAACCAGAAACATAGGTGAAAATTTTCAAATACACCCTTTGTTCACTGCAATGACTTTTCATAGTGCTTGCACTTAGAATATACTTCAAAGGATAAACACTATGGCATATCTGGACAAGAATATTGATTTGTTCTTCATGCATAAATCGTATGTGAAACATGATGCTTAGTCCAGAAAATCAACAATAACCCATTCTTGAATTAGTGAGTAGAAATCCATGGTTCTATATTCTGATAACTATCTCATATCCTTTCATGATTATCTCATATTTCTACGATGCCAATTGATTGCTAAAGATCGGTCTCTCTGTCTTCTTCAGAAAATTACTTTTGTCGAGGAATGCCAATTTTTGTTCACAATTATTTTGTAGAAAATGGAAATGAACATATACCCTACAAGAAACTAATAAAATATCTCTATTTGCTCATACTTTTCGCAAATATTCTCATGTGAAACCAAATTGGCATCATTCAGAAAAAAACCCACATTTTAGAATTTGAAAATTCATCTTCGTTGGTCCAGAATCTGCAGTCGAATTCACTGTGTGGAAAACCTTGTGAATTTTTTTAAAACATCACAGAGACAGAAGTAACCATTAAATCCACCATTGGAATCATGATTGATCTTTTCTTTGACTTTATCTCCCTCATTTACTGTAAGATGTGCATACCGCTCTTAGAGAGAGAGATTATATGGAACTAAGTGGTGACTTGCAATCACAAAAAGCAGGTCAAACCTTTCACTGTTTTTCAGTTTTTCTTCTTCCATTAATGTGCCTTCAACCTTGCTAATTTCTACAAGAAGACAAGATTCACCAATGAAAGGTAATTTAGAAACACCTGCTATCAATTCAACCACAATTGGGAATTATGAAGGGATCCAACCTGTTGTACCGAAACCAAAAGCTTATTTCCGAGGGGGTCTATACTGGCAAATGGTTTTGGACTTGGGGGGTCCGAAATGCATTGGAATATGCCACGTAAGATAAGAGTGGTTTTATCAAAACAATATTTCGGACCCCCCTCCCCCCGCTGTTAAATATCAGATGACCTTGGGGGTTCCAAAATGCAATGAAAGTCGTGGATGTTAACGCACTAATATTTGACCATTGATTATCCCATGTACTTGGCATGTGATTTAATGCATTGCCCAATGAATAATGAACTTTGGCATACAATTTGGAGATTAGATGCTTGGTCTAATAATTTTAACAAAACGTTTTTAATAATAAATAAATAATGTTTATAAAACTAAAAATAATATTTCTATAGATTTTATTATTATTAAAATTTTTATTAAACTAACATCATTTATCAATAAAAATTTTATAATTGTTTCAAAAGAATTGGGCTAGGGCCAAATTGCAACTAAAAATTAATTGTTAGTGTACCAAGATATGTTACAATAGAAGGGACAACCTCTTCTACTTTCAATAAGTCGGGATCCCTCTTCCACCTCATGAAATAAATAAGTGCATATGCACAGTCCTTTGAAAAATGAAAAATAAAAATAAAAATAATATAAACACGAAAGAAGAGAAAGGCATCTTGCGCAAAGAGGTGAAGCAAGTAACTCCACCGAGGTACTGTCTAGGATCACTGGAAGTAGAGAAATACTCTTGTTATTGAAGTGACTCCACTCGGGTAGTCTTCAGGCTTGCTAGTAGCGGAGAAACACCAGAGATGAAACTAAAACTCCGACATTCTATATTACTTGTGCATCAATATACCCCTCGTCCCAAATTGAAACAACTTAGTTGACTTGGATTGGTATGTGTGTTGCTGATAAATAGAATGGTAGGGATTACATCTTTAACTCAAGCTAGTGAAGAAGTCATGACAATCAAAGAATCGAACAATACTTCTGAAAGAGTTAGACTCACTTTACATGAGATAAGGTCCATACAGAGAGCTAAAGTTCTATCAATATGTTGCCAATGTTTTAATGGCTTCAACCACCCTCCAAAATTTTGTTGATGCTTCATTTTGAAGCCTCCCTCCTAAAATCATAGCAACTCATCTTACACTCACCCAAGTACTTCTACTTTGATTGAGATTTATCATTTGCATTTTGGCTTGTGTTTCTAACTTACTTTACTGTCTAACCCGCAAGCAAATCTCTTTACTTGTTTGCAACCCAATTTTGGGCTTGCCTTAGTGAACTGCACAATCCTTGAGGGAAAGCAGTGAGCCTTCAACTATAGAATTGTGCAGACCCAACTGACAACTTTCCTTTAGTTGGGAAATTACGTAGAGCATGAGAGGCAGCCTGGGCCACTCAACCTAGAAATTGCACAAAACCTTTTCCCTCAACAACTGTCTGAGGCATGAGCCAATGAGTTTCCCAATTATCCCTGTAACTGCACAATCTCTCCAGGCATGCATGGCAGCCTTTCCTGAAAAAAGAAAAAAGCGAGAAAGAATCCCTAAAAATAGGGATCTATTTTTAGCAATAAGAGTGACACTTGAGAGTTATTTTTGGAAAATGCCGCCAAGTGTCGCTTTTTCCTAGATTTTTGGCCTTCACATCATAAACCTTAAATCGACCAAATCTATTTAATGGATGCTACTAGAGCTCATTTGCACACTCGATCTTGGAGCTCTGGATTTCTCAAGGAGATCTAGGAACCTTCAGCACAGTCATTGCAACTTTTCTAGGTAACTTTTGCTTTTCTAGTCTTTTGCTGCTTTTTCTATCGCTTTTGTTTGCTTGTCCCGTGAGAGTGATGTTTTACCCATTTTATTGAACGACTATTGGTGTTTTGATTTTTTTTTTTTTATCTTGTAGAAGTGTTGTTTTAAGTTTTTCATTTCCTTTCCCAAGTTTCGCATGCATTACCTAGTTTTTGCACTAACGGTCATCGTTGTGGCAACTCTCTCCACACGCTTCATTGTTATTCAGTTTGATTGATTACTACACTCATTTTATTTGCATGTATCATCATTCACTTATATCTGCACCCACCTTCACTTTTTCCCTTCAGATCTTCTCATTTTCATGTTGCCATTAGGAAAATCTAGGCTTCCTTGACCCGAGTATAGCTCCTCCCAGGAATGCACTGCATATTTATGGATCTCAAGGCTCTTCCTTGGCTCCAGGAATTGCACAGATGCTTCCAAGGCCTGTCTCCAACTGTGCACTATGCAGTTCCAGGAACCAGTCCCAAGCCTTGGCCACTGGGATTGCACAATGCATAGTCCCATCTAGCCTAAGCCAGATTGAACTGTGTATTGCACAGTTCCAGTCAGCAACATCTCCCCATTGGAAACTAAGACTATGCAATGCACAGAACCAACTAGCAGTCAATCACCTATGAGATCCAATATTGTGCAATTCTTACCAATAGTTACCCAGTTTGTTGTTTGGTCTGTTCTTGAAGTGCTTTTGGTTTCACGTTAATATTTGCATGTCATGAGTGTCCTCTCTGTCTCTAGGTAGAACATTTGTTGAGAAACTCTCCAATAGATACAGGTAACATGGCTTCTAAGAGAGCTGTATCAAAGGATACTGTCAAGAGTAGCACTGGGGAAGTAGTTGAGCAAGTGTTAGTGAATTTGCAGTTTATGCAGACACTCAATTGTTCGTTGAGAAGGGCATGAAGTTAACATATCAATAAATCAAGGATATATTTGTAGGGGACTTCAAGGATGATCTTGAAGATCGACAAGTGTATGTCAATATCCACCGACCATGCTTACATAAGGTTGCATGCAGGTACCCCTCCTTCCCTTGTGTGGACATCATCCACTAGATTGTCTCACACATAGATATTGATACTATGACATTGATTAGTGCCAGTGGGACACCCCATGCTACCTTCAGGAGGGAGAACTATCATTAGATGTATCACTTACCTCAACCAGTGAATCACATGGATATAAAGCGCTAGATGAAAGAGCCATCGAAGTTCAAATCAACACCCAATCATATTTACAATAGGAAGTCACTCAGAAAGGTCTACCAGTTCTTGATCATCTTTGCATGCTGATTATACGATCAATACAACATGGAGACCTTTCCAGATAATTAGGTGGTTGTGTTGGACTAGTTGGTGAATGAAGGAAGGCCATTCAACTGATCAGATCTGTTGGCTCTTTAGTTGAAAGTCCATGTGACTAATGCTCGAAATCTGCCCAAGGATGAGAAAGCAAGATTCAATATGTCCACGTATTTACTTCATGCAATCTGTGCCCAACATCATTTTCCTAGAATGGGTTGGACATCAACACCACAAGATAATGCCGCCAATATTTATTCCAAGTTTCTTTCTAAGTGTAGCTACCAAGGAGTTATGGCGAGGTTAGATGACCATTTCATCACCCCGATGTACAAGTTTATCTTTGAGAAAGATCCATCTTTCATGTCCCAAGAAGCGATGGAGAAAATACTTAACATCATATATTGGTATGCCTCACCCAATGCAACCTTCATCAGGATGTTTGGTCGAGAGAAGCCTCTCCATGTTCTACCAAGGTATGCCACAGACAAGTTGATCAAGCAAGAGGTCGCATATCACATCTCCATAGGGTTATCAGCAGGGCTACATAGGAGGAAGAAGGCACCATGGCCTACTCTTCCTTTGTGGATTGGATTATATGAGATTAAGAGCTTTAAAGATGTGGATGTTGAAGCTAAGGAGATAATGAAGTTTGAATTCGACACCAAATATTACAATCCATATGATCCCCACGAGATTTGCAAGAACCACTGTGCGAGGGTGTATTATCCATGGATCCACAGGGCATGTCATTGAGCAGAGGAGGACTCTTGGAGATATTGTTACAACCAATCCAAGCTCAATGAAACAGTTAGAATAACCACAAAATGGAAAGCTACTCTGCACGCAACAACACCACATGAAGAAACAACAACAACAACAATAAGAAAGAAACCGACACAGGATAAGGGTAAGAGGAAGATTGTTGAGAACTCAGAGGTTGAGTAAATCTACAAGTTCAAAGAAGATCCTCTCATTGAGAAAGAAACTTTGGTAGTGGAGGAAAAGAGACAACAATGCATAAAGAAAGAAGAACAAAGGAAGAGAGAAAAGCAAAAGTTGGAGGAAGCAGAAAGGAAGTTGCAGGAAATGGAGAAGAAGTTGAATGAAGAACATGAGATAAGAAGGAGAGAGAGGGAAGAGAAGAAAAAATAGGAACAAGAAGAAGGGAACGACATGATGACAGATCAAATTATGCCCATATAGGTTGAGGAGTCAGAACAACATGCAGATGAAGAAGAGGGTGAGCAGATGCAAGATCGGGAGCTTGCTCAATAGATTGAGAAAATGGTTGAAGCAACAAACATGGAGTTGGGATAAGAGCCACAAGACCAATATACCGAACTCATGCTGAGAGCATACGGGGTCACCTCGCGGTCTCCACCACCTCCAATATCAGAACTAGTCCCGAGCAGCAAAGTAGAGGTTCTTCTCCTTGATGATGATCTGGTGATTGTTGTGTATAATATACCATTTAATTATTTGCAATATAAGATTGTATAGGCACGGAGAAAGAACTTCCCATATGATCACACATCACCTGCATTTATGAAGGAAATTGTGATAGTGCCAAATGTTAGGAAGCATCCAGTCGCCATGGCCGATGCCACTATGGCTTATGCAGGAGCCGCGAGCTAAAATGTCAAGTTCTTGTTAGTAGAGAATGAACAAATGGCAAAGAACTTACAAGCGACAAAGTAGAAGGCAAAAAAATCCACAGGATCCACAATGGAAGAGATGAGGAAAGTGATACTTGCTGAAGTATCAAATCTTGAGGCCACCATGCAGAAACTCTATGACGGATTTGTATTTGTGCATAAGACGATTTTCCATCTATTTGGTTTCTAGCGGCGGAGCAGAAATATTGTCTAAACTCTTGGAGAAATACACACTGCTATCGCCCATGTGCAAGAATGGACAATGAGGTACAAGGGAGCCCCACTTCACTTGCCCAAGATGATGAAGTCATAGACAGAGCTAGACAAAGCAAAGATTCAGATGCAGATCCAAAACTATGAGAAACTTTCCCCATTTTTTAGTAACATAGAGGCTTCATATGCACAATTGTTCAATAATTTGGATGTCGTGGTGAGAACACACAAGATCTCGTCAATCAGTTCCCTCACCGTAGATAAGGATAAGAACCAGGTCTGACTAGATATCGATAAGTACGTGGAGCAGCTAAGGCGAGAGGCCACCAACGATGAATTAGAGTTGAGCGCAGAAAACATGCAGACACTATCAAGCAGTATGGGGACACCATAACACAGTACCAAGCTTGGTATTAGTACGCCACTTGGAGTCATCAAGTAGATGTTTCTGAGTTGTTCTTTCCCTAACATGGAAAATTGTAGGGGCAAATTTTTTCCCTTGGGCTAAATTAAGGGGTTTTATCTTTTTATTGCGTGAATATTTTGTATCATAGTACATTGTTACAAATCGCCTCAATTTTATTTTATAAAAAAATTACTTATGGAGGTTAGCCCACCTTATTTTAAGGGAGAGGGTAAGAAAAATAAATTTAGCCCTTGAAATTAGGAGTTGCAATCTTCTATTCACCCTCATTTTCAAGAAAATGTATTTATGATAGTTATAAATAAAAATATAAATAGAGTGGAGGTATGGTAAATAAATAAAAATATAAATAAACGAGAGGTATGTGTAAATATATATGTTTTATTTTTTTATATTTACTTCCATATGTCACCTTATATTTATGAACAAACGCAAGCGCCTAAATAAATTAAAAATATAATATAAAGTGGAGGTATGGTTAAATAAATAAAATCCTCTGTTTTCATACTTAAAAAGTGGTAAATAAATAAAAATATAAATAAACTATAGGTAATGTAAATAATAAAAACCTCTTTCTATTATTTAGTCCATAAACCCTCTTTCTATTTAAGAAGACTCAAAAAAGAGGTTTTATTTAATTGAATCCTATGGGCCAAATACCATATTTATAAAAAAGGTATGGTAAATTAATAAAAATAAATAAACGAGAGGTATGGTAAATAAATAAAACATTTTTTATATTTACTCTATAAGCCACCTTATATTTACGAACACTCAAAAAATGTGTTATATTTAGGTGAAGCCTATGGGCCAAATATGATGGGCCAAATAGTTATTAATACCATGCAAAAAACATTATTAACCCTAATATCAGTATTAATAAAAATAAAGATGGCACATGGTATTGACCCATGGTATTCACATGGAATGTAGCCTATTTAAAGGGGGGAATTAAACTAGCATAGATCCATCTTTACTCTTGATCAAATATCGTGATATGCAAACTAACATAGAGTGAAAAAATATTTGATCCCTCTTGGGGCTTGGTAGATCAAGAGTAAAAATGCATCTTGTAATTTAATGTCACTTAAACATTTTAACTTAATTAAAATAAAAAAAATAAAATAAAATCAATTATTAATTTTATTAATTTTTATAAATTACTAATAGTAGTTTTTAAGCTCCAGGTTTATGATAACCCATCTCATTGACCCATGGTAATACCATGGTATTCATGTGAGCATAGACTATTTAAAGGGGAAATTCTATTAGCTTAGATCCATCTTAATTCCAGGTCTACCAAGTGTTGGGAGGGATAAATAGATTCCATTCCTCTAAGAGAGGTAGATGTGGAGTTAAGATGGATATAGGTTAGTTTTTATGATAATGAAGATATTAAATAGACTTAAGGAAATTATATTGTCAAAAAAATCTTAAGGTGAATGGTTAAAGCTACATTTAGTCACTTCACAAAATTTAGTAAAAAATACCGATATCTCCATTAATATTGGTTTTTTTGATTTAACAAAAAAAATTCAAAACAATGAAATCTTAACTCTTTCTGCATCACCCTCGCAGAAGAGAGATAGTCACTACACAGATTTCCCACCATTTTTCAAACATTCTCAATATGATATCTTCACGAAAAAGTTAAGGTACTGATCTTGGATTCGTTGTTTGAAAAATATGCTGTTTTGTACAACCTTTCATCTTCTTTGCTATTCTTAGTTTGTTGCAATGATCTGTAGGGGTTGGGTCACTACACCATATTGTCCTAAAAGGCGGAGATTGTGCACCAAAAAGGAAATTAATCCACATGTTACAACGCTGTTAAAAATGGTATAAAGGTAGTAAATTATGCTAATAAGAAATTTAGATTGGGAGAGATGTAATTAAATTTTATTATTTAATTGAAGATTTCCAATTAAAATAATAACAAATCTACATTTATATATTTATATATTGATTGGAAGGCTTTTGACAATGGTCACTTCTTTCCATCAGATCCCCTTTAGGCCTTTGGGATACCTACTATTTCATTATATTATATAGTTGGGGCTTGCTACTTGTTGGCGTTTTGGGGTAAACAAATTTGATGTGTTTTTTTTTTTTTTTTTTTTT
>APFE031275172.1:0-25533 GCA_000404065.3 Pinus taeda | reverse complement strand
CTCCAAAAGGCTAAGATTCGAAGAAGCTGGGAAGGAATTCATGGTGAAGCCTCGAAGGCCAATTACTAGAGGTCAAGAACAAGCAGCAAAACAAATCCCAAAGGGTGAGGAGACTACCAAGGCAATAACAAAACAAACTAAACCATTGCCTGAGATAGAGAAACCAGAAAGGATAGAAAAAATAGAGAAGGCAAAGAAGGCAGAAAAGGCAGTAAAGGCAGAAAAGGTACAGGAAAGTAAAAGGATAATTTATACCAGAGAGCAAACCAAACAGAAAGGAAAACAGGTAGCTCAGGCCAAAGAAACCAAGGAGAGCAAAAAGAAAGAGGTAAAGGAAAAGACTCCTTTGGTTAAAAAAGAGAAAACCTCATCCACTAAGGGAAAATGGGAAGCAGCTGACCAGGAGTTGGCCAATTTTGAAAAGACAGTGTCTGAGATTGCTGCTATGGAAAGTGAACTTGCCAAGCTGAAGGCTCAGCTAGGCCAGTTAGTTGCCAAATGAATTTATTTTCATTATTGCACCAAGTTTTTGTTTCATGTTTCTTAAGTTCATTAATGTTTTTTGAGGCATGTATTAAGGAAAGGATAGTAAGCAATTTTTGGATCAAGAGGAAAGCTGTGACAGTCTGAAATGATTGAAGACTGTGATTTTGTGATTTTGCAAAAAACAGCAGTTTCGTAGCGCGCTACGAAACTGCTGTAGGTGACTATTTTTAAGGAAAAATTTGAAAACATTGCTGAAGTCACTAAATTTTGTGGAGAAAGGCTTCGAGGATGGAAAGTGAATCACCATGGTTGCCTAAGCCTTCAAAAGTTGACAGGTGTAAAACCTCAATGCATAAAGGCAAGATCTTTTGTTTTTACCAAGTTTCAAAAAGTACCTTTATGACCGCAGAATTAGGGTTTCTGGTAGGATTACCATGGTTTTGAGTTCAACACCTGGCAGTATTCGCAAAGCATCAGGATCATTCAGGCAGGGGTGTGTATGGCATGGTCATTAAAGGTCATCTAATACAGCTTAAAGCTTTTTGTTGTAAAAAAGAACATGGAGCAAAGACAGGCGACGGGAAAACAGAGGATATTTCTGCCAAACAAATGGTTGAGTCAGCAACACCTTCAGGATCCAATGGCAGCATACAACGATATGCTCCTCAAGATACATTTCAGCTCCTACATGAGAACACAGGCTATCAGAGATCAGGAGGAAATCAAGCCAAAACGAGAGATGGTAGCAGAAATTTGATTAGAACTAGGACTCTTTTGTATTAAAAAGCATAACCCTCTGTATTTAGTAATTAGTTTCATACGGATAAGGTAGTTAATTTTAAGTTTTCGAGCTCCCCTCATGCTGGAGGAGGAGACTCAAGATAGCTTAGTTTTTTTCCTATATATAGCAAGAACTTGGATGTATCAAGGGTTGGAGACTTTTATGAAAAAGACTAAGTTCTCATATTGGTGTATTTACAGACTTATTACAGTAATAGTAAAGCAGCTGTTGTTTCTTCTCAAGATTCTCAATGGATTATATTGTTCAAATATGATGGTGTTTTATTTTCTTAATGTTCTGGTACAGCCTTGTTAGAACATAATCACTCAGAATTCATTTCTAATGCTCTGACTTCCTGTATGTTTTGGCAAGCTGTAGTTTGTGTTAATGTTCTCGTACAGCCTTGTTATAACACAATCACTCAGAATTCATATCCTATGCTCTGACTTTCTGTGTGTTTGACAAGCTGTGGTTTTTGTGAAGTATGTTTGAACAATTAATGCAAAGAGCCTTGACTTCCATGAAATAACTGTGTTTTTGCTTATTAAGTGTGTGAGACTCCATAGCCCAATGAAGACCAAATTGGATGTGTGTCCAACCAGCTTTATTTTCATAAGTGTGTGAAGAGTTAGCCCTCTGTTGTTGTGATTAATTCTTATCAAAAGTTTGTGAGAGATCCCTCTCTGACTAGGGAGGCTAATCCTTAGTCTAAAGTCTGGTTTGAAACAGTTGCATGAGATCTCACTAAGTAGCAGCCCTTAGTACATGGTTTTGTGACAACATGAAGGAGAATAGAAAGGAGAAGGAATGGGCTAATAGGTTGATCCTTGGTAGTGTTCGGTATCACATTGTTTGACACATAGCTATCAAAGGGACTGCTAGAGAAATGTGGGAGACTCTCGCCACGTTGTACCAGGGCACTTCCAAGTAACGAAATATGTACTTATAGGAGAATATGAGATGCACTAGTATGTAGGAAGGGGAACACATATACCCCTTCCTTACAAGGATTGAAGAGATCTGAGACCAACTTGCACTTATTGGGGCAACGCCTCAACCCACATAGCTAGTGTGATTTTCACTCAGCAGTGTCTTAGAGGAGTGGTAGGTATATGTTCAAAATATCTTGGGTAGAGACCCCTTGCCAAGGTGGGACATGATGTGGGTAGCGTTGTCGTGGGAGGAGTTGAGAGGATACTTAGTGAAGAGCTACATTAGTGGAAACAATAGCTAATTGAAGGAGGTGAAGGAGGAGGAGAATGTGGCCCTTGCATCGAAGGGTCCTCGTGAGGGAAAAGGTGAGAAATTAAAAGAGAAGAAGCCCATGTCAAAGTTCAAGTGCTTCAAGTGTGGTGAGCTCAATCACTATAGTACTGATTCTCCTCTTAGGAAGAAGGACAAGGAGGAGAAGTAGGACTAGTAAGTAACATCAGTAGAGATAGATAGGTTGTCCTCCACACTGGAGGAAGGCTTCGCGAAGCTTGATGTTATACCCCCAAGAGTGAAATGGGTGACTTGGTGTTGTAGCCCTAGAGTGCTAAATTGGGTAGGATTCTTAAGGATTTCCACCTCTTGAATCAAGACCTTGCTATGGAGGCCCATAGAATTTCAGTAGTAGGGTGGATCAAAGACAACAAATGTAGTCAGATGCCAGAGTTACAAATGCAGAGTTTTGTCATGGTCAGATACTCGGGAACATAATGCAGAGTTGGTAGTAGTGCAGGCGGTAAACTGTAGCGTTAGTATAAATGCAAATTCTTTAGTGACAATATAGATACTAGCAGTAGTTAGAGACTCAGGTGATGGATGCATCATATTGATCACAATTAAATCAATATTTAGGATGATTTTTAGTTGTAGATGTTGTAGTTGTAGCAAAAATAGATGGAGGGGGAGTTGCAATGCAGACGCAACATTAGCAACAATTCAGGAAAGTCAGTAGCAACACATTAGAATTGCACAATATTTGATGGGTAGCTACAGCTAGACATTAGTAGCGTGACAAGAGATCATATAGAGAATAGGTGTTTTTACAGGGGCATCAACACTAGAACACATTCCTCGCTAAGATGGTTTGTTATTTATTGTAGAATTGGCTGTCTTCTAGCATTGAATTTTTTTGGAGAGGCTAGAATGCATGAGATCTCCAAAACCCATAAATTGTTTCCGTTAATTTTACCTAGAAAAGACTTTATTAGATTATTAGTCATTTTATAAATATTTCTTAAGTCTAAACTTAGAGAATATGACTAATTAATTATAAATAATTAAGTCAAGGTGTGAATTTTCTAGAAACTCACACAAATCAACTACAAGCTAATCCTAGCCATTGATTAAGATCTAATCTTGGTCGTTCAAGTCTCAACAAAGGATTATAAGAACAAGTCGATGGCTCTTGGAGAAATCACTTGAGCAGTTCAATTCCATGAGCAGGTCGATTTCCAGAGTAGCAATAGTGAGTTGCTAGAGGGAGATCCAATGAGATCAAAATAGTGAGGGAGGGGAAGGTACAGTGAAGCCGAAGGAAGGATTCTAGTTCCGGTGAGTGCATTTGCAATGAGTAGAGAGCCACAATGAGGTTGACATAGAGTAGTGCAATAACCTCTCAAGGAAATTTTAAATCCATTGCGGAAACATAAAGTTTCATTGCCAGAAGCTAGGTAGAGGTTCCGGATGTCAGTGGAGACATTTTCCTAGATAAAAGAAGACCATATGGCTTGAGGAGAAGTTGGTTGAAGATAAGTGAAGAAGTGACTGTGCAAGGGTGATGCAGTAGCTACGTAGAGCCAGTTTGGATGGCTCAATTTGAGCTAAGGTCAGAGCCTGAATTTTCCTATGGAGTGAGGAAATTCCTCACTAGATTTTTCTTGCCAGTTTTCTCTGTAGGATTTCCATTTTCGGCATCTAGTTGTACTCAAATTATTTCACGGCTGCATAATAATAAAACCCTCAACGATTGCACTAGTTTTCCCAAGTTTGGTTTTTCCAGGGACATTGGTCCAAAAATAATTATGTCATTTTATGTGTGTGTACTAGTATTTCTTCCATAGTTTAGTTGTGTAGGTTGTAGTGTGATCAATTCAATATTTTTTGTAGCAAATAGTAAATAAATTGTTAAAAAATAATTTAACAATTAGGAGAATTATTTCCAGTTGTTGCAATAGGATCCGGGTTTCCGATTTTTCACAGTTATGTTTGAAAATATATCTCATTCAATGAAGATGATTTTTGATCAAGTTAAGGAGAAAAAAACATTCTACTAGACCACATTAACAATGTATGAATATGAGTTTTTGGATTTCCACTTCTTGCAATTTTTGTTTATTCACTATAAAAAAAATATTTATTTGGGAAATGTTTTTGAAGGAATTGTTTGATCATTTGAGAGACAAAAGTATTGTGAGTGATTGTGTGCAAATTATGAGTGAAGTAATTTTCAAAATATGCCTATAGGATCTTGTTGAAGACCAACATAATTATATTAAAGATGGCTATGCATGCTTCAATCAAGGGTATGCAAATATGGAGTGAAGGAAGTGTTGAAGAATTATCTCCACCATAGAGCTTTTGTTCACTCATTTTCAAAAGTCAATAAAAGAAGTTTTTGCATGGTTTATATTTATCTATTGTATGTTGTTCCGTATATTTATCAAGGAGTAAGGGCTCGTGATGTGTTGTGTACAACTATATATTAAATGATGAACATGCTCACTAAAGCACCATGTAATAATCGATATTGTGGAAAATTGGTCTTTCGAACTATTGTAATAGTGCCCAGTTCTAATTTACGATCGATGTGATCCACTTGTAATTATAGGATGGATCCACAATGATCCATTACATGGAATCACTAAAATAAAACTCATGTGATTCCATGACGAGGAGAGCCTCGATGGCCTTTCAATCTGCAAATTTGAAAAAAGCATGTGATGTATTTGTGGTTTCTTCAGACCCCACAACCTCCGCTTAGCGTTGATATTAAAAATAATGTAATATATATATATATATATAGATATTATTTTCTCATTAATATTGACCTAATATTGTATGTAATCTGTATGAATGAATATCATGTTTTTATTAATGCGTGAGTTAACATGTTATAAATTTGAAGTAATAGAAACTCAAGCAAAGCTAGATTTGTTAAATTAATATAATCGAAGTGATTACTAAGAATAACTCAATCAGAATTCAAAGAGTTCATGGATGGAATCCTCTCATGAAAGAGTTATGCCTTACAAAGTTGTAAGGCATAAAGTAATTTTATATTTTTAACTGATTGTCATAGGTTGTAGTACCTAGAGAGATTTAGATTATTGTTCATATTGGATTTTTTTTTAGATTATTGTTCCTATTGGATTTTTTTTTTTAAAATTAAAAGTCCCATGTATAAACCTATTTAAAACGTGTATTTGTAATCTCATAGATTATAACAAAATTAAAATTTTTAAATTTAAATATAATTTGTATTCATTAAATTAATTTCAAGTTTAAATTCTGTTGTGCGATACTTTTTATTATTTAAATTTATATGTAAGATATTTAATTATATTGAATTTATTTTGTAGGTGAAATATTTTACATTAATTTTAATTTTATTAATTATAGAATAATTTTTTAATGGAAATTTATGGCTGGGAAAATAAACAAGATGGAATGAACAAAGTTCTCTCTTCAAGTTAAACACTCCAAAAGAATTGAAATATGTAGATCTCTATTAACGATACAATAATATATATATTAAATGTATCAATAAGAATGATGATACAGTTGAGAGTGAGGGTCTTGTATATTTAGCCAAGTAAGTACTATTTCACGAACGATCATGTCTATAGAGTTATGCCTCTTCACTACTAATTATTAGTCAATTAATCATTGTTTGTGTCTATTATCTTTTATATTATTTTTACTATTTTTATATATACATTTATTCATAGCATTGCCTTCCTCCTCAAAATCTTTTTCCTCAAAGATTATTGATGAAAGGCTTGATCTTTTTTTCTTTCATTTTTTTCAAATGTCTTCTTGTCTTGAAATAGTCATCTTTGTCAAAACAAGATGATATGATCCTCTAAGTGAAAAACAAAATTGTTGCACTGAAAATGCATCTGACTATCATAAATTAACCTTCTGTGGAATATTGTGGATATTGGATACTTCGTGTGAATTGTTATCGTAAGGCTGAATTGTATTGACATTAGTAGTCTTTGGAACATAAGTTTGTATTTTAGGTTCAGAGTGATACAAATTTGTAGATTGATTGAGATGTCTGTTCTTGTGATTCACATGTAGATAAAGAGTTATTTTGGTTTGTCTTTCCCCTATCATGTGTGTGGCGGTATTATGATTTACTTCGGGTGACGATGTTGTTGAGTTGGTTATAGAACGTTCACTTGGGATGATTATCATCTGAACTGCAACATTTAAGTGGGTATTTTCTTCAACCTGTTTGTATTCTTTTTGAGTTATGATATTATGTGGATCAATATTTATTCATTTCTCTTCATCTTGGAATTCTACATTCAATGCTTCCTTCTCGATAAGTTGTTGTACCTCATTTTCCAATGGATTCTTGTCATTTTTAAGCTTCTTAATCTGCATCAATAGTTTTTCACTATGCTCTTTAAGTTGTGAAACTTCTTCAGTTTTTCAGTAGTGATCTTGTCAACTTCTCTTTGCATATTTTGTAGTACCTTTTTAACTTCTTGAAAAAATACTTTTGGGATATCTTGTATGTCTTCCAGTATTACTGAATTTGGGTTCACTATAAGGTCTTGTACCAATATCTTTTTATTTTTGTAAGAAAATGTCAAAAACTTCTTCTTTGTATTCAATATGAATGAACCTAGGGTTTCCATCTAGGGTGAACCTAAAATAATGTCATCTTGATCACTCCATAGGTTTTGAACTTAGAATCTTGATATGCATGTATAATCTCCAATGTTTAATTGTAAATCGGTTATTTCATATTTTTTTGTTATAACAGTGAAATTTCCAGTTATATTTCACTCGGGAATCAGTAATTTGTTTGTGATTTTAGGTTTTATGTAATTTTTATCTTTGGGTGGCGAGATAGTGATAGTAACATCTCTTCTCGCAATAAACCCTTTAATTCTAAATACCACCAAAACATATTTATGTGAAGTTTCTCAAAATCTTCCTTCCTTCATTTCTAAATTAAAATCCATTTTTACCTTTGATAAGAAAAAACCCTAATATTTTTCTTTAACTTAATACTTTTATATATATTCCCTTTTATAAGATTATAAAATATATTCTATTTTCACTCTTTTCCCAAGATTTTTTATTTTATTTTACTTAATATAAATAAATAAATAATTCATATAAAACTAAATGTAAGTGTCCTCTCTTTTTGGTTACTTGAATTTTAGTCCTAAACACCATATCACTTTCCATGTGTGGACAAGTAGGATTGTTCACTTAAAAATTAACGTGATTGTAGATGCAATTAATATTATTTGAATGTACGATGGCTACAGATATGGTACCGTCGCAATGTGTTGTATGGCACTTTGCTAATGGACGCAATAGAGCTTATATGGGTTTGAATTATGAATAAAATTTTAACATGTTGTACGTATTTGTAGGGTGCAGGCCAATGCAAAAGGAAAGTACATCGAATAATTTGAAGAGAATGACATGTGATGTTTCTACTATGTATGGTGGTATAGATGGTTTTTATATTTTATTTTTTTGTTTACTGTTGTGAAATATATTGAGGCAACTACTCTCATTAGCAGGAGTATATGGGCGCAAGTAGAGAAAAAAATGAAAGTGGGGAAGGTATATAGGCTAAGTGAATTGGGAGCTATTACGACTAAATTGACGATATCGACACTGATTTTGTCCTTGACTATGGTTGATTTCGAGTGGTTGTTAGTCAACAAAGCGAGAAACAATGGTAGATGCTCTTAGTAATCGACTTCAGTGGCGAAGAAGGCCACTGAATGTGGGGACATGGGCGGTAGAGAAGGTGGTTGCGGACGGCCGATTGGCTTCTGTATCAAAGTGATACGCTATTAGGTTCCTATAATACTAGTGATTCCCCCATTACTATTTTTGTTGTATCCCTTATTGTTATTGTTGTGCCCCTAGTATCCCCATATTGTTGTTATTATGCCCCATAGAATCCCTCTATTGTTATTTTTGTGCCTTTATATTATTATTGTTAGGTCGGCTTGGTTATATTGTGACCCCTTAGACTCCTATATATAGAAAGAAGGTTTCTCATTTGAATCATCAAAGAATTGTTCATTTGTGTAATGTAAAGGAGGTTTCACCCTTGAAGAGGCTAAATTCTAAGGTATTGATCTATATTTTCTATCATTTTGTGAGTTGGTTTCATAACATTTGGTATCAAAGTTTTGGATTCTAGGGTTTCGCTGTTCCAAAAAGGTCATCATGGAATTTTCACTATAACTTTTTTCTGTGATGTTTTAGAAGCTAAAAAATAAACCCGTTTGAGACTAAATCATGTTGAACCTTAGGTCTGAATTTCAGATTTTGTCTTGCTATAGTTTGAGATATATGATCTGCAGAAGGTAGGGTTTTTGCAAGCTCCAAAATTTCATCTAAAACAGGTCATCGTGGAATTTTTTCTATAACTCTTTCGCTACGAAGTTTCAGAAGCTGAAGAAAGAACCCATTTGAGAAGAAATAAGTGTGAACTTTGCCTCCAAATTTCAGATCTTGTCTTGCTATATTGTCAAAGATATAATCTGACGAAGTTAGGGTTTGTGGAGACCCTCGAATTACATTCCAAACAGGTCATCTTGGGAAAATTGTCATAACTTTCGCTCTGAGTATCATATTGAATTTTCGTAAGAAGTTACAAAAAGAGAACAAACTGTAGTTGTTTTGGGTTTCAGTTTTAGAACCTAATGTTGAAACCATGTCGTGCGGCACATCATACAATTTCACTCTACTAAACTAGTCTATCCTCAGGTCATTGTTGGAGATTTGGCCTAACTCTTTATTGGAGAATCCAATCATGATCAGACTTGCGAGGTTATAAATATTACTCAGAGGGTTACTGCAGAAAGAAATTTCAGACCTAGAAGATCCAAAATTACAGAGATACATAAGATTCAATATCGAGCTCATACAAAGTAAAAAAAAAGTGTAGTTTTTTTTTAATTTTTTCATATGCTTGGTTTGAAAAATTGGTTTGAAGGAATTTAAATTGTTGGCATTATGAGATAAGTGTTGTCCTTGATGGAAAACCTCACAGATGAAAAATCATTATGCAGATGGTCAAAAGCAAGGATTAGTCTACAAGAATGAAGAGAATATAAATATACGCAGGTTCATTGTGACAAAGCTGTGTATACACGCGGGTTAGACATTACCAAGTCGTGTATGCGTATGCATGCTCATTCATGCAAAGAAAAGCGTGTATATGTTGGAAAACTTACCTTTGGTCCTTGGAGGTTAGTCATTGGAACTTGAACCTATGGTTTTGGACCATGATACCTCATCAGCTGTGCTGATCCCTAGTATTGGATGCATGGTATTGGTTTGTCATGGTTTTGGACCATGGTATTGAGCAAGGCCTAAGACTATAAAAGGAGAAGAAGATCATTAGGCAGATGAGTGAGAAAGTCATGAATATCTGATGAAGGATGAGATCCAATATGCAGGTTATGGGTTACTTGATCTAAGATAAGGAGAGATCTCACAAGTTGATGGAGAACAAGACCTAAGGATAGATCGGGATCAAATGGTTTGAAATGAACTATCTCTATATGATTGATTATGTTTATTCTAGATCTGTATACTGACGCATGTAATGATATGAACTGGGTATAACTTAAGTTTGAAATCGCTGCAAGTCATGATTGAATATTTATAGATCTATACACGGGTTGGCTTTGGTAAAAGCGCGTATGTACGCAAGTTTGGTTTGTCCAAGTAGCGTATACCATTTAAGCTGTGATTTTTTATGATACAATTGGTTCTGAATATTGTTGCAGAGTTTAGTGTTTTGCTCTGTGTTCTGGTGACTGGTTTTGTTGACAGGGTTTCAGTATTTCACTATTGATGTTGCTAAGTGTTTATGAGCTTCAATGATATTGATGGGTCCAGTATGAAAATTGGATGAAACGTGGCCTTCAGATTATAGAGTTGTGCTTCAGTGTATCCAGTCTGAAAATTTATGAAACGTGGTACCTGGAGGAGAGAAGATTGTAGGTCGGCGCCTATACGTACTAGTATCTTAGCTAGTACAAGAAACTATGGGGGTTGTAGCTCCCTTCCAGGAGAAGCTGGAGAATGAGAGAGGTTGTAGCTCTCTGCAGGTTGCAGCCTGCATACTGGTAAAGGACTTCACCAGTACAATTGTAAAAGAAGTTTCTTATTAAAGGAAGATAGAAACAAATTGCAGCAGGTGGTTTTCACCCACATCGGGTTTCCACCTTATATCATGGTGTTCATGTGTGCTTCTTGTGTGTGATGATATGTTCTGTTTATTGCTTCTGTTTACTGTTCATATGGTCAATGAATTTCTTATGCATTATCTAAAGATCAACATGTAATGGATTATCTCACTTATAATAATCTGGATATATGCTAGTTTCTTTAGACACAGTCGCGTATACACGCGGATATCCTTAACTGAAGTAGCGTATATGAATCTGAGTAAGAAAATGAAAAGTTTTACTGATATGATAATACTGATTCACCCCCCTCTCAGTATTATTTCCAACAATTGGTATCAGAGGAGGTCCTTTGGTAAAAGCTTGATTGCTTGAAGGAGATCTGTGGAACAATGGGAAAGAAGCTTAAAAAGAAAGCACAGAAGAAGAGGAAGACATCTCAGAAGAACTATGATAGTGGGAGAATTGATTGGGGATTAGGCATAAGAAGCTCTTCAGATTCAGAATCAGATGAACTATCAGGGGTGAATTTTCTATCCTCTGATGTTCCATCTATCTTTCCAAATGGAAGAGATGAAAGTGATAGTGAAACAACTGAACTTTCTCTTATGGGTAAAGAAGAAAGATATCAAATAGAGGCAGAATTTAAAAGGCTTTCAGACATAATCAAAGATCAACAAGATCTTTTGAACAAAAGGGGATGTGAAACAACTGAAATTGCTCTTATGGGTGAACAAGAGAGATATCAAATAGGGGCAGAATTTAAAAGGCTTTCAGACACAATCAAAGATCAACAAGATCTTCTGAAAAAAAGGGAATGCGACTTCAAAGAAGAAACTACCAAACTGAAAGCCAACCGAAGTTAGTCACGGACAAATATCTAAAATTGCTACATGACAAACGAGAGGAAGAAAGCAAGATAAGGAAGTCCTACAAGGACAAACTTCAAAAGATGCATGATGAAGTAACATCTCTAAGAAAAGAAGTCCATGAAAACAACACAACAATCAAGAATCTCAGAGATAGATCCAGTGATTATGAAAGTCTTGAAGCTACAACCCTCTCACTAAAAGAAGAACTTGAAGAAGCCAAAAGGAAGAATAAAGATCTACTCCAAACTATTGAAAAACAGGAATCACAGTTGGAATGTGCCTCCAGAGTTCGTCAAATGCTGCATAATGTAAATGAAGAACAAGAAAAGGAGATACTCAATCTAAGGCAACAAGTGGAAGAAGGAAGAAAGTCAGAAGAAATTTTGAAGAAGCAATGTCTTGAAAAGGAAGAGCAACATCAAGTTGAGGTAAAGATCTTGAAAGGTAAATTAGAAGAAAAGGATAAACTCCTACGATTTCAAGATAGTACTAAAGTCTTGGATGATATCCTTAGTAGTCAAAGGTCTCCTGCTATCAAAACTGGACTTGGTTTTCGTGAATCAACTGAAGGTGAATCTAGTTCATAAGGTGAAGCAAGGAACTCTCAAGAAAAATCTAAAATGATCAACAAGGAAATGAGAAGTCAAATCCATCAGCAATCAAGGAAAGAAATTCCTCAAAGAAAATCTATGAATAATGTTGAATGTTATGTATGTCATAATCTTGGACATGTTGCAACTAGATACAGAAGAAGAAGGGTTCAAGACCATCATGCTCAAAGATCATCACATTCAAGGTACTTTAACGGATATTGTTTTGCTTGCAATATGTATGGTCACAAAGCTGCTGATTGCTACAAAAGGAATATGAAACATGTAAGATGCTATGCATGTAACAAGTTTGGACATAGAGAAAAAGATTGCAGGAACAAAGTTCATGATAAGAAGAAATAATCAACATGCTTGAAGGTATGGAAGAAGAAGGAAGTTCAGTCAGAAAGATGTGACACAACATAGGATTCTCAGCACAACATAGTCATAGCAGACTCAGGGGAAGCTGAAAGTGTACAACTTCAGTGTCCTGAATCGCATATGCAAGTTTCATAAAGGGAATTCGCGTATATACATGAGTTAGACACTGCAAAGTCGCGTATATGTCAGTATGAAGAAAAGTAGTGGGGATAGGCTCAGAAAAAGGGTCTAATATGATCCAGTCCATTATTTGCTCTATCGGTTAATAGTTACAGTCTGCTGAGGATATGTGGAAATGTCTTGATACGCGCAAGAGGTTTAGAAGTGTTTTGATCCTAACTTGATGATGATGTCTTGATGCTTATTTCTGTTATATGCATGATCAGATCTAACAGTAAATAGATGGCACAGGTTGAGGGGGAGCATATGCCTTTGATAATGCATTGTTGCATTATGGTTATTAATCCTTGATGATGATGCTTACATGGTGATTTTCATAAGAATAAGGAGAAGTACAAAGCTTGAATACACAATATCATTACTTGATGATGAGTCTCTCATATGCTGCTGTCGTCATATGCATGAAGATCATATAATACAGTTATGATGCAGGATTCCTATAGTTCTTGGTGATCATGTGGATGAGGATTGTTGACATTGATGATATAAAGAATCCTTGACAAAATCTTGAGCTCCAGATACTTAGTGCTGGATACATGGAATTATTGGAGATATGCTCTTACCTATATAATGATAGGTTAAGTCTCACATATGTTGATTGATGATTATCAGATGAGGGATATTCCCGTGTAATGTTACATGGACGATCATGCAAATCTTGATGATGATGACTATGGTGTTTTTCACATATGATATCATGTGAATGACTTATGATGATGTATTGATGCAGACATACCTTGGTATAGGACACTTGCAGGTTGCTGATATATAAAAGAAATTGTACATGAGTTTTATGAGGAATATCCACGTATATACGCAGGCTTCTATGGATACAGTCGCGTATATGTTGGTTTGAATAAAATCAGTGGACCAAACTCTGGGTGAGAAGAGTCTGATATGGGTCTGACAGAGACCATCTAGCACAGGTTCAGGGGGAGTAGATTAACTTCTAATAATGCATTGTTGGCATTACCTTAGAAGCTCTTGGTTTGTGTACACAAGCTGTTTTGGTTAGAACAGGTGTAGAAGGAAAACAAAAGGAGATCATCGTTGCTGATCTGAAAAGTGTTTGACAGATGTTGCTGCTATCTGTTATCGGTGACTTTCATAATTCTTGCTCTAGATATTTCGTCTCTATGTCATGTAACTCTTTTGTCGTATTTCTTTTATGGTGTTAAGGTCATGTAACACCCTATTTTGGTTTCCCCACTATGCCTGGGATGATTGATGTGATATAATTGTTTGTCATATGTAAATTTCAGATGTATCCACACTTGGTTAGATGATCCCCACTTGGTTGGGTGATAGATGTATGTATTGAGTCTTTTGGTGAAAGGAAGGTCTTGTATGATGTATAGAGTCATGTTCTTCTTATAGAACACCTTTTGCAGACCTTTCTTATAGTCAGGGGGAGCATGCACGACACTCTTCAACAAAGCATCTACTCAGGGGGAGTATGGACAGATTGGTACTCATTGGTGTATAAAAAGGGGGATCTCATTCAGATATTTCAGCAGGTCCTCAAGGGAAGTATGAACAGGATAATGCTTATCTTGAAAAGAGAATACCTTGGTTTGCCCTTTTCCCTTGATGTCAAAGGGGGAGAGTAATTTGGTGTTGTTGCCATCAAGTCCAAAGGGGGAGATTGTTGGTATTATGATGCATGTGTTGTACTTGATGGCAACCCTCTCATAAAAGATCATCTCGCTTGCATATACTTAGATGAATCTACAGAAGAGATATCAGAGGTGACTGAATGCATGGAGGCAGGACAACTCAACGGAATCAGACGATAGTTCTAAAGTGTGACAAGCTAGCTTTGCCATCAAGTCCAAAGGGGGAGATTGTTGGCATTATGAGATAAGTGTTATCCTTGATGGCAAACCTCACAGATGACAAATCATTATGCAGAAGGTCAAAGGCAAGGATCAGTCTACAAGAATGAAGAGAATATAAATATACGCAGGTTCATTGTGAAAAAGTTGTGTATACATGCGGGTTAGGCATTACCAAGTCGCGTATGCGTATGCACGCTCATTCATGCAAAGAAAAGCACGTATATGTTGGAAAACTTAGCTTTGGTCCGTGGGGGTTAGTCCTTGGAACTTGAACCTATGGTTTTGGACCGTGATACCTCATCAGATGTGTTGATCCCTAGTATTGGATGCATGGTATTGGTTTGTCATGGTTTTGGACCATGGTATTGAGCAAGGCCTAAGACTATAAAAGGAGAAGAAGATCATTAGGCAGATGAGTGAGAAAGTCATGAATATCTAATGAAGGATGAGATCCAGTATGCAGGTTATGGGTTACTTGATCTAAGCTAAGGAGGGATCTCACAAGTTGATGGAGAACAAGACCTAAGGATAGATCGGGATGAAATGGTTTGAAATGAACTATCTCTATATGATTGATTATGTTTATTCTAGATCTGTATACTGACGCGTGTAATGATCTCAACTGGGTATAACTTAAGTTTGAAATCACTGCAAGTCATGATTGAATATTTATAGATCTATACGTGGGTTGGCTTTGGTAAAAGCGTGCATGTACGCAGGTTTGGTTCATCCAAGTAGCGTATACCATTTAAGCTGTGATTTTTTATGATACAGTTGGTTCTGAATATTGTTGCAGAGTTTAATGTTCTTCTCTGTGTTCTGGTGACTGGTTTTGTTGACAGGGTTTCAGTATTTGGCTATTGATGTTGCTAAGTGTTTATGAGCTTCAATGATATTGATGGATCCAGTATGAAAATTGGATGAAACGTGGCCTTCAGATTATAGAGTTGTGCTTCAGTGTATCCAGTCCGAAAATTTATGAAACATGGTACCTGGAGGAGAGAAGATTGTAGGTCTGCTCCTACGTACTAGTATCTTATCTAGTACAAGAACTATGGGGGTTGTAGCTCCCTTCCAGGAGAAGCTAGAGAACGAGAAAGGGTTGTAGCTCTCTGCAAGTTGCAGCCTGTGTACTAGTAAAGGACTGCACCAGTACATTGTAAAAGAAGTTTCTTATTAAAGGAAGATAGAAACAAATTGCAGCAGGTGGTTTTCACCCACATCGGGTTTCCACCTTATATCATGGTGTTCATGTGTGCTTTTTGTGTGTGATGATCTGTTCTATTTATTGCTTTTGTTTACTATTCATATGGTCAATGAAGTTCTGATGCATTATCTAAAGATCAACATGTAATGGATTATCTGACTTATAAATAATCTGGATATACGCTAGTTTCTTTAGACATAGTCATCTAGACACACATATATCCTTAACTGAAGTAGCGTATATGAATCTGAGTAAGAAAATGAAAAAGTTTTGTTGATCTGATAATATTGATTCACCCCCCCTAGGGTTTCGTTGTTCCAAAAAGGTCATCATGGAATTTTCACTATAACTTTTTTCTACGATGTTTCAGAAGCTAAAAAATAAACCCATTTGAGACTAAATCATGTTGAACCTCAGGTCCAAATTTTAGATTTTGTCTTGCTATAGTTTGAGATATATGATCTGCAGAAGGTAAGGTTTTTGCAAGCTCAAAAATTTCATCTAAAACAGGTCATCGTGGAATTTTCACTATAACTCTTTCACTACGAAGTTTCAGAAGCTGAAAAAAAAACCCATTTGAGAAGAAACCAGTGTGAACTTTGCCTCCAAATTTCAGATCCTGTCTTGCTATATTGTCAGAGATATAATTTGAGGAAGTTAGGGTTTGTGGAGACCCTGGAATTACATTCCGAACAGGTCACCTTGGGAAAATCGTCATAACTTTCGCTCTGAGTATCATATTGAATTTTCATAAGAAGTTACAAAAAGAGGACAAATTCTAGTTCTTTTGGGTGTCATTTTTAGAACCTAAGGTTGAAACCATGTCGTGTGACACATCATACAAGTTCACTCTACTAAACTAGTCTATACTCAGGTCATTGTTGGAGATTTGGCCTAACTCTTTATTGGAGAATCCAATCGTGATCAGACTTGCGGGGTTATAAATATTACTCAGAGGGTTACCGCAGAAATAAATTTCAGACCTAGAAGATCCAAAATTACAGAGATACATCAGATTCAATATCGAGCTCATACAAAGTAAAAAAAAGGTGTAGTTTTGTTTTAATTTTTTCATATGCTTGGTTTGAAAAATTAGTTTGAAGGAATTTAAATGGCATAGTGAAGCATTATTATTGGTAAGTGATGCCCCAAAGAAAGAAAATGGAAAGACCTTGTAAGCATCCTGAAATCTCTAGCATGAATCATGAAGAAGAGGAAGAAATGCAACATGATATATCAAAATTACGAGACTAAATGCAACAAATTTCACTTACATAAAAAGTAACAGAAAATAATATGGATGGTTTAAAGAAAGACTTAGAAGCTAAGATGGATGATTTAAAGAAAGGCGTGGAAGCTAAGATGGATGGTTTGAAGAAAGATGTAGAAGCTAAGTTGAATGATGTGGAAGCTAATATGGATGGCGTGGAAGCTAAGACGGATGATTTAAAGAAATGCATGGAATATTCAAAGACAGATTTGAAGAAAAATTTGACAAAGTTTCTACAAGAAATGCTTACTAATGGTAAGAGGGTAGTAGAGGAAAACCATGATGAGAAAAAAATAAATGTTAATCATGATTTCATAAACTCTAATGTTGGATTGAAGAACCACCATGTTCCAAAGATTGATATGGGGAAGTTTAATGGCAAGGATCCCAGAACATGGATACTACAGATGGAGCAGTTTTTCGATCTCCATAATGTGAAAAACACAGAAAATATACGCATTGCAACTTTATATTTGGGACCAAATCAATTTGTATGGTATTGAAAGCTTTGCTCTCGTAAACAAATTGTCACTTGGGCTATTTTTATGGATGAAATGATAGCACTTTATGAGGATACAAAAAGAAACACTTTTTTTAGCAAATTGATAAATCTCAAACAAAAGGGTTCAATGATGGAGCACATTGACAACTTTCAAAATTGAATATAAGGGTAAAAGATATTCCACAGGAGCATAGGATTGATGTGTTCATAGAGACTTTAAAAGATAACATCTAGCATGAGGTTCACCTTTGGGAACCAGATTCATTGGAGAAGGCATTCAGGTTGGAAACAAAAATGGAAGGCAAAATTATGGCAACAAGGAAGCCTACCACTCACAACAATTGGAAGAAACAAAAAAGGGGGGGTTTGTTATAGTTGTGATATCAAATACACTAAAGGTCATAAGTGTGCTGAGAAGAAATTATTTTATATAGATTGTGAAGAGGAGGAAGAAAAGGAACAAGAAACGTCAAAAGAAGAGGATATACATCAGGAAAAAACCCTAGAAAAAGAAGAAATGAATCTCACCATATCTTGTAATGCATTGGTTGGAATAACCACTCCTCAAACTATCAAGATAGAAGGGCATATCAAGAAGAAAAAGGTAATAGTGTTGATTGATTCGGGAAGTGCCCATAATTTTATTCATTGTAAGATAACAAAGGAATTGAATTGCTTCCTATATCCAGCACCAAAGTGTCAAGTGATAGTTGCAAGTGGAGGAACCATAAGTTGCTCAGGAAAGTGCCATAATATCAAGCTATCCATGGGATAATATGTATTGAATAGCCCAATACTTTCCATTCCAATGGGTGATGCTGATGTTGTACTAGGAGTCCAATGGCTACAATCATTCAGTACAATAGCTTTTAATTTTCAAGAACTTTTCATGAAATTCTCCTCAGAAGGAAAGGAAGTTGAATTAAGGGGTTTCATAGGGAAACAGAGAAAGATAATTAGATCTAACATAATGACAAAGCTTCTAAAGAATGAACAGTGAGGCATAATTGCACAATTATGTTCACTAGAGGTTCCCACATCGAAATCATCCATTGCTCTAAATCTCCAAAAAGTCTTGGACAATCATTCCAAGATATTTGAGTCTCCCAAAGGCCTCCCACCTATTTGTGATCATGATCATGTTATTAATTTGATTCCAGGAAGTGTTCCTCCAAACATCAGGCCTTACAGATATCCCTATGTCCAAAAGAGTGCAATTGAACGTATGGTTACAGAAATGATAGAGGCTAGTATAATTCAACCTAGTCAAAGTTCTTTCTCTGCTCTAGTAGTATTGGTCCACAAGAAGGATGGATCATGGTGCATGTGTCCAAATTATAGGAAGCTCACTATTATAGATAAATTTCCCATTGCTATCGTTGATTAATTATTGGATGAATTTCATGGATAAATTTACTTCACCGAGTTGGATCTTCATTCAGGATATCATCAAATCAGAATGAAGACTAAAGGCATTCAAAAAACAATATTTTTTACTCATAAAGGTCATTATGAATTTTTGTTCATGCCTTTTGGCCTTACTAATGCACCTTCTACATTTCAAGGTTTGATGAATCCCATTTTCAAACCCTTCCTTAGAAAATTTGTGTTGATATTTTTTGATGATATACTAATCTACAACAAGTCTTGGAAGGATCATGTCCAGCGTGTTGACATGGTTCTCAAACTATTGAAGGAGAGAAAATTATATGCAAAAATCTCCAAATGTTTCTTTGGAATACAAGGGGTGGAATATCTGGGTCATATTGTATCTCATGAAGGTGTTAACGTAGACCCTAGAAACATTTAAACCATTAAGGAATGGAAAATCCCCACATCCATAAAGCATCTACGAGGATTTCTTAGGTTGATAGGGTATTATTGCAAGTTTGTTAATAATTATGGGAGAATAGTAGCACTTCCAACAACATTATTGAAGAAAGATGCATTTTCATGGACTCCAGAAGCAACAAAGACCTTTGAACATCTTAAAGAGGCAATGTGCCAAGCACCAGTCTTAGCTACACCAAACTTCACAAAAACCTTTATTGTGGAATGTGATGCCTCATTGCTTTCGAAAGTCATCCAATCAAAGGGAAGTATTTACACAAAGCTATTTATGAGAAGGAAATGTTGGAAATACTACATGAATTTAAGAAATGGCAACCCTACCTAATGGGAAGACACTTCAAGCTAAAAAAACATCATGATAGTCTTAAATACCTTCTAGAACGAAGATTATCTTCAGAAGAGCAGCAAAAATGGGTCACAAAGATGTTGGGTTATGACTTTGAAATAATCTACAAAAGAGGGAAGAAAAATGTTGTGGTAGATGCACTCTCAAGAAAGGATGAGGATGTGGAAGCATTTCTTTGTGCCATTTCTATTATCGAAATAGATTGGATAAACAAAGAAAGAAATGAATGGAATAATGACGAGGAAGTGTGGACACTCCTTCAAAAGATACAACAAGAATTCCCAACTCAAACAAAATATTCTTAGGGAATTTCACACCTCTCCCTTAGGAGGGAACTTAAGATTTCTAAAAACTTACCACACAGTTAAGAAGGAAATTTTTTGGGATGGCCTTAAATCGGATATTCAAAAGTTTGTGGTGGAATGTTTGGTTTTCCAACAAAATAAATTTGAAGCAATTAAGACCCCAAGACTATTACAACCTTTATCCATTCTAAGCCAACGTTGGGAGGAGGTTTTAATGGATTTTATCACAGGTTTACCCAAGTACGAAGGAAAGAGTGTTATCATGGTGGTTGTTGACAGACTTACCAAGTATGCACACTTTTTTCATTATCTCATCCATTTAAAGCGAGTATAGTTTCTACTAGATTTAGGGAAACAATTCAAAAGCTACATGGAAACCCAAAGATTATTGTAAGTGGCAGAAATCTTGGTACTTATTTATCTCATATCTCATCTTATCATCCTCAATCTGATAAGCAAACAAAGATAGTAAACAAATGTTTAGAAGGATATCTTCGTTGCTTTGTATATGATAAATAGACACAATGGGTCAAATGGTGCCTCTGGATGAATGGTGGTATAACACTTCCTTCCATACTCCAATAGAAATGACTCCATTTATGGAACTTTATAGATATCATCCACCATCCATCACATCATATTTAAGAGAAAACTCTAAGGTTCAAGTAGTGGAAGATCACATCGAGCATCAACAACAAGTTCTCCAACTCTTAAATGTTAACCTCACCTTAGCGCAGAATAGAATGTAATAGCAAGGAGATTAACATCGTAGTGAAAGAAGTTTTGATGTAGGTGATTGGGTATTCCTACAACTACAAGCATATAAACAAATGTCCCTCGAGTAAGCTAAGAAGGATAATAAATTATCACCAAAGTATTATGGTCTGTACGAGGCATTGCAAAAGATAAGTATTATGCCATACAAATTGGAGCTTCCTGCAGCTTCCCGAGTGCACCCAGTTTTCCATGTTTCATGATTAAAGAAGGTTACAGGTGACAATCTTACAATTCAAACAATATTATGATAAATTGATGAGGAAGGAAAAATCATATTGGAACATGAAGCAGTTAAAGAAAGAAGAACTCAACAACTACGGAATCGATCAATTTCAGAGTATCTCATCAAGTGGAAGAACTTACCCATTGAAGATTCCAAATGGAAGGATGAGAATTTTATGCGAAAGCATACAAAACTACTCAAGCATTGAGGAAAACACTTTTTTGAAGGAGAGGGCATGCTAAGTCCCTATAATACTAGTGATTCCCCCATTACTATTTTCGTTGCATCCCTTATTATTATTGTTGTGCCCCTATTGTCCCCATATTGTTATTATTGTGCCCCATACGACCCATCTATTGTTATTTTTGTGCCTTTATATTATTACTGTTAGGTTGGCTTGGTTATATTGTGACCCCTTATACTCCTATATATAGAAAGGAGGTTTTGTCATTTGAATCATGAAAGAATTGTTCATTTGTGTAATGTAAAGGAGGTTGCCCCCTCGAAGAGGTTGAATTCTATTAGGTACCTATAATACTAATGATTCCCCCATTACTATTATATTTGTATCCCTTATTAATATTCTTGTGCCCCTATTGTCCCCATATTGTTATTAATGTGCCCCATAGAATTATTTTATTGTTATTTTTGTGCCTTTATATTATTATTGTTAGGTCGGCTTGGTTATATTGTTACCCCATAGGCTCCTATATATATAAAGGAGGTTTTTTCATTTGTATCATCCAAAAATTGTTCATTTATATAATATAAAGGAGTTTTACCCCTCGAAGAGGCTAAATTCTAAGGTGTTGATCTATATTTCCTATCTTTTTGTGAGTTGATTTCATAACATTTGGTATCAGAGCTTTGGATTCTAAGTTTTCGTTGCTCCAAATAGGTCATCGTGTCATTTGCACTATAAATTTTTTTCTATGATATTTTAGACGCTAAAAACAAAACCCATTTGGGACAAACGTTTTCTGAACCTCGTGTCCAGATTTCAGAGATTTTCACAATATATTTGCGGAGATATATTCTGAGGAAGTTTGCCTTTTGGCAGACTCCCGAATTACATTCCAAATAGGTGAACTGGGGGAAATCCTCATAACTTTTGTTTTGAGCATCCGATTATAATTTCATCAGAAGTTATAGAAAGAGCATGGACTGTAATTTCATGTGTATATGTTTTAGATCCGATGGTCAAAACAGTGACACGGGGCACTTCATTCAAGTTCACTCTTCTGAAAAGGTATATAATCAAGTCATCTTGGGAGATTGTGCATAACTCTTTCTTGGAGAATCTAAATTTGATCAGACTAGTGCCATTGGAAAGAGGACGTAGAGGGATACTGTAGGCTGCAATTTAAGAACTGGATGTTTCGAAATTACAAATATACATCAAATTAAATATCAAGATCCTGCAAAGTGAAAAAAAAGGTGTGTAGTTTTTTTTTAATTTTTGCATAAGCTTGGTTTGAAAAATTAGTTTGAAGGAATTCAAAGGGCATACTAAAGCATTATTATCGCTAATTTATTCCCCAAGGAAAGAAAATGCAAACACCTAGTAAGCAACCTGAAATCTCTAGCATGACTCATGAAGAAGAGGAAGATATACATGATATATCAAAATTACGAGACCAAGCACAACAAATGTCACTAACACAAAAAGTAATAGAATCTAAGATGGAAGGTTTAAGGAAAGATGTGGAAGCTAAGATGAATGACGTGGAAGCTAAGATGGGTGATTCAAAGATAGATTTAAAGACTGGTTTGAGGACATGCATGGAAGATTTGAAGATAGATTTGACAAAGTTTTTACAAGAAATGCTTACTAATGGTGAAAGGGTAGTAAAGGAAACTCATAATGAGAACAAAATAAATGTTAATCATGACTTCATAGACTCTAATGCTGGATCGAAGAACCACCATATTCCAAAAATTGATATGAGGAATTTTGATGGCAAGGATCCCGTAACATGGATACTACAGATGGAGCAATTTTTCGATCTCCGTAATGTGAAAAACACACAAAAGGTATGTATTGCAACTTTATATTTGGAACCAAATCAGTTTGTATGGTGTTGATGGCTTTTCTCTCATAAACAAATTGTCACTTGGGCAATTTTTTTGGAAGAAATGACAACACATTATGAGGATAGAAAAAGAAACACTTTTTTTACCCAATTGATAAGTCTCAAACAAAAGGGTTCAATGATGGAGCACATTGAGGACTTCCAAAAATTGAACATAAGGGTAAAACTTATTCTAGAGGAGCATAGAATTGATGTGTTCTTAGGGACTTTAAAGAATAATATCCAACATGAGGTTCTCCTTTGGGAACCTGATTCATTGGAGAAGGCATTCAGGTTAGCAAGAAAAATGGAAAGCAAAATTATGACAACTAGGAAGCCTACCACTCACAACTATAAAGATGGAAGTGTTGTTGCCCCTAGCCTTCCACAACCTATAAGGGTGACACAACAACAATTGGAAGAAAAAAGAGCAAAAGGGATTTGTTACAGTTGTGATAGAAAATACACTAAAGGTCATAAGTGTGCTGAGAAGAAATTATTCTACATAGATTGTGAAGAGGAGGAAGAAAAGGAACAAGAAATTTCAAAATAAGAGGATATACTCCAGGAACAAACCCTAGATAAAGAAGTAATGAATCCAACCATATCTTGTAATGCATTGGCTAGAATTACCACTTCTCAAACTATCAAGATAGAAGGACATATCAAGAATAAAAAAGTAATAGTGTTGATTGATTCAAGAAGTACCCACAATTTTATTCATTGGAAGATAGCAAAAAAATTGAATTGCTTCATATATCCAGCACCAGAGTGTCAATTGATGGTTGCAAGTGGAGGAACCATAAATTTCTCTAGAAAGTGCCATAATATCAAGCTATCCATGGGAGAATATGTATTTAATAGCCCAATTCTTTCCATTCCAATGGCACATGTTGATGTTGTACTAGGAGTCGAATGGCTACAATCCTTGGGTACAATAGCTTTTAATTTTCAAGAACTTTTCATGAACTTTTCTGTGAAAGGAAAGGAAGTTTAATTAAGGGGTATTGCATGGAAACCATGAAAGATAATCAGCTCTAATGGTATGACAAAGCTTCTAAAAAAGGAACAACGAGGTGTAATTTCACCATTATGTTTGCTAAATGTTTACACATCAAAATCATCTTTTTCTCCAAATCTCCAAAAAGTCTTAGACAAACATTCCAAGGTATTTGAGACTCCGAAAGGTCTCCATCGTCTTTGTGATCGTGATCATGCTATTCATTTGATTCCAGGAAGTGTTCCTCCAAACATCAGGTCGTACAGATATGCCTATGCCCAGAAGAGTGAAATTGAACGTATGGTTGCAGAAATGTTAGAGGCTGGTATAATTCAACCTAGTCAAAGTGCTTTCTCTGCTCCAGTAGTATTGGTGCACAAGAAGGATGGATCATGATGCATGTGTCTGGATTATAGGGAGCTCAACAAGCTCACTATTAAAGATAAGCTTCCCATTCCTATCATTAATGAATTATTCGATGAATTACATGGATCAATTTCTTCACCAAGTTGGATCTTCATTCAGGATATCATCAAATCAGAATGAAGACTGAAGACATTCCGAAAACAACATTTAGAACTCATGAGGGTCATTATGAATTTTTGGTCATGCCTTTTGGCCTTACCAATGGACCTTCTACATTTCAAGGTTTGATGAATTCGATTTTCAAATCCTTCCTTAGAATGTTTGTGTTAGTATTTTTTGAGGATATAGTAATCTTCAGCAAGTCTTGGAAGGATCATGTTGAACATGTTGACAGGGTGCTACAACTATTGGAGGAGAAACAATTATATGCAAAAAGATCCAAATGTTTCTTTGGAGTACAAGAGGTGGAATATATGGGACATATTGTATCTCATGAAGGAGTTAAGGTAGACTCTAGAAAAATTAAAGCCATTAAGGAATGAAAAATCCCCACATCCATAAAGCATCTGTGAGGATTTCTCGGGTTGATAGGGTATTATCGCAAGTTTGTTAAGAATTATGGGAGAATAGTAACACCTCTAACAATATTATTGAAGAGAGATGCATTTTCATGGACTCTAAAAGCAACAAAGGCATTTGAATATCTTAAAGAGTCAATGTGCCAAGCATCAATCTTAACTACGCCAGAATTCACAAAAACCTTTATTGTGGAATGTGATGCCTCAGGAAATGGAATTGGTGTTGTTTTAATGCAAGAAGAAAGACCCATTACTTTCGAAAGTTGTCCAATCAAAGGAAAGTATCTACACAAAGATATTTATGAGAAGGAAATGTTGGAAATACTACACGCACTTAAGAAATGGTGACCCTACCTAATGAGAAGACACTTCAAGGTAGAACAGATCATGATAGTCTTAAATACTTTTCAGAACAAAGATTATCTTTAGAAGAGTAGCAAAAATGGGTCACAAAGATGTTGGGTTATGACTTTGAAATCATCTACAAAAAGGGAAGCAAAATGTTGTGGCAGA